>JAJJMA010123063.1:0-16429 GCA_023529015.1 Papaver nudicaule
AGCCTTGAATGGGGTCATTTGCAGACTGGAATGAAAGTTGGTTTTGTACCATCATTCTGCCAAGGAAAGCCACTTGGACCACTGCTGAGGCTTATGTCCAGTCATACACCTCACATAACCTTCAAGACATGCATTAAATCTCTATGTTTGGCCATCAGATTGTGGATGATAAGTTGTGTTCATGTGTAGTTTAGAGCCCATGGCCTTGAACAGCTCCTCCCAAAAATTACATTTGAATACCTATTCTCTGTCAGAGACTATTGAAGTTGGCAATCCATGCAGTTTGAAGACAGTGTGTAAGAATTCTTGAGCCACAGAGCGGCTCAACGCAATGAAGTGATTGTTTTGTTAACCTGTCAACCACCACCATGATGACATCTTTCATGTTGAACTTTGGCAGACCCTCAATAAAATCCATAGTAATGTGTTGCCATACTTAGTTGGGAATGGGCAATTGCTAAACTAGGTCAGTTGGGTGTTGATGGTTCACTTTATTCATCTGACAGACATCACAATTGGTTACCATTAGCAACACATCCTTCTATAATCCTTGCCAATAGAAGTAAGTTCTTGCTTTCAAATAACTTGCATGTACTCCAGAATGACCACCAACTGTTGATTGATGAATGAATTGACTCTAAGATGGTAGTTCTCAAATTGTTGGTAGCATCCACATATATTATACCCTTGTATCTTAAGATGCCCTCAGAATAAGTGTAATTGGGAACTGCTAATGGGTTTACCATAAATTGAGCAATCAATTAGTGGGCCATGCTGTCATGTTCATAACTGGAAGTGATGTCATGAGTCCAACTTGGGGTCGATATTGCTTTAGAATTGCATGAAGCAGAAGTAAGATTATGGGGTAGTCTTGAGAGAGCATCAGCAACAGTGTTATCTTTCCCCTGTTTGTAGTGAATGGTCTAATCCAAGCCAAGAAATTCATTAACCATCTTTTTTGTAGGACAATAGTGAGCTTCTGATCCATAAAATACTTTATGCTCTGCTGATCTGTGTTGTTGATAAATTGGTATCCAATTAGATAGTGCTTCCATTTGGTGACAGTCATGACCACAACCAAGAGTTCTTTCTTATAGGTAGACAAGGAAATAGCTCTGCCCTCTTGCATCAATACAGCCCCCACTCCCTGGTGGGGGAGAAGGAGTAGGGGAGAAAGTTTTTTTTTGTAATTAGATTAAAGGATATTTTGGTCCGAATAATAATTTTGTACGGGCAAACTAAACATTTCAATATCTTTAGACATCTCTTAGCACCACACACTAGGTAGATGAAGTAAAAATGAGGGGCTTCAGCTTTTTTTGAAGCCCATGTATCACCGTTCTTGATTATTTAACCAGATGTAACAGTCTTTAACCGAGAAGGAAACAACCAAAATGCAAGTCCACACTAAACTCAGAGCGGTTATAACTCAGTTCTGGCAGTTCCTCCCTATTTTGGGTGCCTCTCAGTTCTTGTCATCTCTTTACGTGAGTATTTATGGATGACCAGGCAGACTTTCATGCCAGCAGGCCCTGCACCCATTTTCAGCTTTTGTCGAACGAGGTATCCAAGCTGGAAAAAGCGGTTAATCATTTTACAGGGATAAACATCAAGCAAGTAACTTGTTTAATTTACAAGAGACTAAAAAAGGTTAAAAACAGAAGGAAGAAAAAAAAAAAAAAAAAAAAAAATCCAAGACCAAACATAGAAGAAGACCATAAAGGGAAATACTGATAAGCAGAATGCGCTAATTACTCTTGTATAACAATTGTGAATTTCAGATTTAAGGAATCTAAAATCAACATAATCCCCACACTACACTACCAACAACAGTCCATAGACACACAAAGCTCTCAGTTTATCTTTGCTACAAAATACTTTAGTTTCTCAGTCTCACGGGTAATGGCATAAAAGTTCCCTCCCAAAAGGGAATGATTTTTTCTTCTTCGGATAAAGGGAACCAAAAACAAAAAAAATATATAGAATAGACAATTTAAACCCTCAATTCATTATACTGTAACAATGAACAGAAAGGTATAAGTAGCTGACTGGATTGCTGTCCCGGTTAGTAAAAAGCTCGGGATTCAGCTCAGCCTACTCTATTCCATGCACGAGACCCCTCGAGAGCTAATACCTACTAAAAACCCAGTGTTCATCACTTGACTAGACTACAAAATTAAGACTGTACAAGACCAACCAAACGCCTTCCAAAAAATAAATGAGTATCATATTCGGAAAAAGGCAAACCCAGACGAGAGCAAAACCTAAGAACAGACCGCCATGCACTATGTCCGCTTCCTTTTTCTTTATTGTCTTTTACTTATCTTTATTAGATGTGCACACCATTACCATTAGCATAAACACCATTTAAAAGCCCATTGGCAGCCTTAATCGAGTTCCCATTTTGGTGCACTTTCATGCCCGATGCTCCATTACTCATTATTGTAATACCCTTCTTCGTCAATGATTGTGGCTGGTTAGCATGTGCGGAATTTGGTATGAGTGTGTCCAACTGCCCACATGCTGCTGCTATAAGCCCTGTTATATACAAGTTAAGCATGCACTGTTAGTAAAGCATGCAGTCAAAAAGTTTAAACATATTTGCAATTGTGGTTGTGTTTATTCAGAATATTATTGCTAGAAATCTGGGCAGTCCGTAATCTGTTGACTTCTCGTAACCAAAAACTGGGAGACAGACATTACAGTAACGGCAGGCTGGAGCCCAGATGTATAAGAGACAGACCTGTTTCCAACAGGAATGAAGAGAGAAAGCAGGAATATTTGTTCTTGTCCCTTAGATCCAAAGTGAGTTATCAAAACAGAGTTATTAAAATGAGCTAAAGCTTTGGACCACACATACAATATTCTCCAAAAATCACCATGGGAATTGTTAGTTTGGCCTCGGCTATATCCATCTACGTTGCATAAGCACCCATTAATGTAATCTATCTGTATGATCTTATTATATTGGCTGCACAATATAAAGTTCCTCAAAACTATAAGCACCCTACCCTAGCACGTTCAACTTATAATTTTTTGCAGGACTCACATAGGGTGACCCAAGGATTGAGTATATAAGTTCTCTAACCAAATGGATCAACTTCACATAAAATCCAGCTGACTCTTAACTTTCTAAGATAACTTTGAATTTAATGGTAATCCCATCAACTTCTGCTAGGGTAAAATAAATGAACTAATCTTGATCATGATCTCAATGATGAGGTGAATACTCCCGTCAAATATCTCAACTAATTTTCTGCTGAAGTAATAATATCTCATCCAATTTATCTGCTCAAGGGAATTTGAAATGTGAAAGAAAATTAAATACCTAAGAAAAGTCCAGAAGGTTTTCCAGGTCTCGACTTGAACTCGGGATGGAATTGAACCCCCACATAATAAGGATGCTGAGGCAATTCACAAATCTGCAAACCGAAATATGTAAGCAGAAATTCAAGACCACCGCTAATTAATAAGCACTTCATATTTTATAGAGAACAAATAGCATACCTCCATACGTTCACCAGTTTCATCTTTCCCAACAAACGAAAGACCAGCAGTTTCAAGTTGTTTGATCATAGCAGGATTAACCTACATACAGCAAAAGTTATGAGAACCTGATGAAAGCGAAACATCTGAAGTGAACCACTAAGAATTGCAAATCATGAGAGGAAAAGGAAAAACTGCAAATGAAAGTGCAGGACCAATGTCCAGCGCAATTAGGCAAACAACAATCACATGAATCATACCTCATATCTATGCCGATGCCGTTCATCAACAGAGGTTACATTGCCATACCTAAAATAAAAATCACACAGGTTACAAAAGATGAAGCAGCTGCTTCAGGAATCATTACATTTCATATATTTTATCGTTTTTGTATTTACTCTGAGGCATTGTGCATTACAAGTTATGCTCCTCTCAAGTTTCTCTTAATTCACACTGGTTGTGTGTCTAAACTGAGTTCCCACCATTGTTAATGACGTCATATTATCACGTGGGTATAACCATGTGGAGACATTCCCAATTCATGCTAAACAAACATAAAGGGGGGGGGGGGAGAAAAAACCCCCCAAAACCCACCCCCCCCCCAGGGGGGGGGGGCCACTTTTGGGATGGGTTGGGTCAGTTTTGAGTAGTTTTTTTCCTATGTTTATCTATAATTTTTATGCATAACAAGATGAGGTGACAACAGAAAAGGAACTCAAGGTAAGAGGTTCAGAAAATGTCACAAGGGTGGCGGGGTCTCACAGCTTTGCAGATTTGCAGTCAGTTGTCTGGAAGTATGTTGTTCTAGATCCAAGTCGCATAGTACCTCCCATATGTGTTTTTGAACCCTGTTGAGTCGAAATTTATTTGCGTTAGCTACTCTCTTTTTTACACCTGTAGATAAATAAAATACGTAGTATCCTCTCCTTAGTCAGTAAGACCATCAGACGAACAGGATACATATATATACCTCTGGCATAAATATAACACATGGATTTGCAGTTTCAGGATCAAATTCAGTACTGTTAGCATCTTGAAGATTAAGAACATTCCGAGCAAATTCAATGACAGCAGTTTGCATCCCCAGACAAATGCCAAGAAAGGGAATTCTGTTTTCACGAGCATATTCTGCAGCCAGAATTTTGCCTTGCACCCCTCTATCACCAAATCCTCCTGGGACCAAGATACCATCTGCACCCTGAAGTGGAAAATAAGACAACTGAGAACTGAAAGTCGAAAAAAGTGAAATTTCTCATTATCTCTCAAATTGATGGTATTTAAGGACTAACCTTTAAAAGATCCCATGCAGCCATACGAGTCTGCAAGTAAAAAAAAAAATGATTATTAGACTGATTTGAACCTTCAGCAAATATCTAACAGGCGGAAATAGCATATCAAAACCAAGACAGTAGCAGTAACCTCTTCGTTAGTCTCAAGTTCAAGTTCACTAGCTGCAACCCATTCCACTATAAGCTTCTTTCGGCATGCAACAGAAGCATGCAAAAGGGCCTGCATACAGCATTAATCCATCCTGTTAGCCAGAACTTAACAAAATTGGGAAATTTACAAGTCCTCTTATCGTAATGTGCTAATAAATATTTCCTTAGACAATCAACTTGGTTAAGCATTCTCTACATCTATAAAAGAAGAGCTCAGTATAAATATACCAAGATGCCACCTTTTAACAGGTAGTATAGTATACATGATTGTCAAAGATATAAAACATGTGCAAGACAATCTTTATTTACAAGCACAAGCACTAGAGTATCAATATTACATGAAGGCATAAATACAAAAGAAGAATGCAGAATAGAAACGTAAGTGAGAAAGATTAAAATAGCTTTAGCTTTGCAATAAATAATTAAGATTCACCTTCAAGACAGAGAGATAAGCATCTGAAAGGCCATTATATTTCCCAACCATGGCAATTCGGACCTGTAAGAGTACATTGGGAAGCCATTGAGCACAACAACCAGGTGATGGAACTGAGAATTAAGTATTTAATCGATTAACCGATGTCAAACATTTCATACATACAGGATCATGCAACTTGTCACAGAGTTGTGCCCGACTAGTCCAATCTACCAAATCAGGTTCCCTAACGACACTGCAACATAATAATCGAAGGTATCTTAGCTAGACGCACAAAGATAATGCTCAGCACCCACATGATAAAGTCATCTGGGGCGAAAATAAGAATGGCGAGAATGAGAGTAGGGACAAACCTTAGAAGGTTCAGTGCTTTAAGAATTGCTTTGTGCGCCTTTTGATCCTAATTTTGGAGAAGCAGGCAGTAAGGATATTTTTGTAAGCCAGGAAACCACTTGATGGACAAAAAGAAGAGAATTATACCAACTTACCTTTAAAAGCAGAGGAACACGCCAGATGTTTGAGACATCATGGAGAGTGATAATGTTTCCTGCCTAGAAAAATAAGCGTTTGAATACAATTAGCGAGAGGGATATAAACACGTGGAACGTGAAAAAGTACAAGTGATAGCGAAGATCATAGTCCTGATTGACCTTACCTGGACATGGCAGAATTGGGACAGTTTTTGTTTCACATTTTCATCCAATGGCTGTAAATGAAACATAACAAAGAATGATTGGAACCAGTACAACTACATTTATACATATATACATATATATATATAGAGAGAGAGAGAGAAAGACCTCCGTACTGCGACAAGCTAAGATATTGGGAGTTAACCCCAATCCTCTTAGACCCCGTACACTATGTTGGGTTGGTTTTGTTTTCTGAAAGTCACAAAGATACAGCAAGGGCACCAATGAGATCCAATGTACAACCAATAGATGATTTGAAGGTTCTCAATAAGCTATATTTGTGCTTACCTGCTCCCCGACCACGCTCAGAACGGGAACGAGACTAACATGAACCAAGCAGAAGTTACCAGAGCCTACATTAAAATTTTGAGAACAATTAATTATTTTAAAAAAAAAAAAAACAGTAAAATAGAGTTGCAAAACAGTGATGTGTTCAGCACACATGAATACCGTGTCTCCTTACCTACTCGGTATGAGAACTGGCCCAATGCCTCAATAAATGGCATAGACTCAATATCCCCTGCAACAACAGAACAAACTTTGAACTCAAACTAGAAGCATGATTTGTTTACTGTGCCCGAATAAAGAATACAATTAATAGCATACCTATAGTTCCCCCTAGTTCTATGACACAGACATCAGCTGACCCCTCTTGACCATCTACTGGTATCATAGCAACTCGTTCAATCCAATCTTGAATAGCATCAGTCACGTGAGGTACAACCTAAAAGAGGCAACAAAACATTACAAGTTTCACACACTAATTTGTGAGACCTTGATCAGATGGAAGAATAATTTAACAAGTCATGTTGAAACATACCTGAACAGTTTTTCCTAGATAGTCACCCTTCCTCTCCTTGTCGATAACAGCCTGTGATGCATTCAAAGAAAAAAACAAGAAGCAAAAAAGCAACTGTGATATCAGTAGACCCCGCACAGATTCCAATATTCAAGTAATGCACAACTGAGATTTAACAGAAATCATAATAATTATCACAGAATGATGTTTATCTAATCAAATTACCCTGTGAATCTTGCCATTGGTGATATTGTTATCACGAGTTAGCTTAATATCTAGAAACCTCTCGTAGTTGCCAAGATCTAGGTCCACCTACAAAAAGAATGAAATATCAAGGGCATTTTTGTTATACTAGTCAACAAATACTGAAACAATAGAAAGAATGTACTACAAGACCTCACAACAAATACACTTACAAGGAAGTAGTCTTACCTCGCCACCATCATCTAATACAAAAACCTCTCCATGCTCAAAAGGTGACATTGTTCCTGCATCGATGTTCAAGTATGGATCTGCACATTTTGGATTACAGAAGAAAAATTGTATATGAGCTCAAGACTTTGTGGAAAATAAGAAGACAAACAAAAGAAAGAGACAAAAGCAAATAGTGACAGATTTTTTTTTAATCTCAACTCTTATCTTCTTCAAAGACCAACAGGAATGATTTTCAACAGTGGAACTCTTGTATCTGAGTTACCAACCAAATTTAAAGAAAAAAAACATATCTTCTCAAAATTAAAAACAAAATATGAAATCTAAGTTGAAACATCAGTGATACCAAACAAAAAAAAAAGAACATCCCTTTTTTTTAACTGTAACTAAAGTAGACCTCAAATCTAAGTAGGTAAATACAATTTCCCTCTCTCTCTCTCTTTCTCGTTTTTCGTTTTGATTTCCATAAAAGAGGCAGACAAAAACAGAAATTGAAGCTTTATCTAAAAAACATCCCTAAATGATACAAAGAAATTCTAAGAAGAAGCGAGCAGGAAAAGGGGGGCTTGAATCAAAGAAAATGAAAAACCTTTATATATCTTCAGCTAACTATAATAACAAACACAAAACAGATAATGATAAATATATACTGTACCAATTTTAATGGAAGTAACTCGAAGGCCACAAGATTTGAGAAGCAATCCGATACTACTCGCCGTCACTCCTTTTCCGAGACCACTAACAACTCCACCAGTTACCAATACATACTTCATTTCTATGGATTAGTACAAAACTGAGAAACCCCTCTGTTTATCAAAAGCAGAAATCAACACAAAACAGTGAGAAAATCAAACACAGAAAGTTGTTAAAAGCCTATTAGAGCTTCATATTAGCCACATTAAGAAGACTTTGTACAAAATACCCCAAATAAATAAAAAAAGTTAGAACCTTTTCTATGTGCTGCGCTTCTTGTTATTGTTCCTGACTGAATACAGAGATGGGTTCTGGTCTAAACCCTCAACTCCTCTTTCTCTCGGTTCTATCGAACAATCTCTATGTGTGTTATTACAAACAAACAAAGAAAAGAAAGCAGAGAGAATGAGGGAAAATGGAGGGGTTGGGGTTTAGTTTATATAGACAGAAGAATACTAGTTGTTGTTGTTGTTATCAATATTTATGATGAAATCAAAACAAATGAATTAGGTTTCATTACTAATTACTACAGTGGTGGTGGGAAGTACTAGTCTGTTTTAAAAACCTATGAAACTTCCTACTTCTTTTCTTTCTTCACACCTCTCTCTCTATCTTCTATACCCTCTTTGGTTTTTCCTTTTAGGGTTTCTTCTTAAACCTCTCTATTTATTTATTTATTTATTTATTTATTATCTATTTTTTCGTTTTTTTTTATATAAAAACAGAAAAAACAAAATAAAATGTATTTATACTTGGGTACTTAGGAGGACTTAATAATAAT
This sequence comes from Papaver nudicaule, assembly GCA_023529015.1. Taxonomy (NCBI): domain Eukaryota; kingdom Viridiplantae; phylum Streptophyta; class Magnoliopsida; order Ranunculales; family Papaveraceae; genus Papaver; species Papaver nudicaule. The sequence continues at coordinate 8,756 of JAJJMA010123063.1, forward strand.
AATATTATACATTATCCCTTGCTTAGGTTACATCTTTCACCTTTCATCCCCCACTCCTGTAACTACTAAACAAAAAGCAGCAAAGGTTAGTACATAGCAATTGGTTAATTTCTTGTGGTTTTTCTCTCTTGTTCTATTTTGCTTATGGTTTTTATGTTTAAAGACGGCTTTGGACTTTTAGTGAGTCTTTTCATTCTTGTTGCAGCACCTCTAAGATTTTGATTTCTTAGTAATTGGATTTAACACTTGTTGGCATTTTTTAAGGATATATTTGTCATTTAGTTTACATGTTTGTCCCGCACTTGTCCGCTAATTGACCAAAGAAATCCTCTCTAAGTGTTAGTGTTACCCAGGGACGGAGCCAGAAATTCTTGTTTGGGGGAACAAACATGGCTAGCAATGGTAATATTATGGTAAGAAATGGCGGCCGTAGGCCGCCGAAATTTTTTAGACGTTTATCGTGTACAATCGACACAGTTCAAGGCTGGTATTAGTAGCTTTTGAAGTAAATTGTTGATATTTAGGTAAAAACTTACACTTTGCAAGTCCTTTTAAGTAGTTTTAGAAATTAATGGGGGAGCAATTTCATAAAAACAATAATTTCTAAGGCTAAATTTATAATTTCAAAATTTTAGGGGGGACAACTGTCCCCCTTTGTCCTCATGTAGATCCGTCTCTGGTGTTACCAACAAGTATCCAAAACATTACGGGTCTATTTGGCACGGTGTAGTTGGAGGAGGTACTGCAGTCAACCAGAGTAGTCAATGGGTTCATCCGCTTAAAAACTGTTTTGTTGTCACAAGCGGGCAACGTAGCAACTACATGGTAATTTGGGTTTCTCTGAATGGGCTACATTCAATGCATACCAAAAACTTAAGCCTATCAAAATTGTTCTTGGGTATGGAGAGGTATAGAAAAGGGTCTTAAGATTGTACAGGAGCATCATTTTTGGACAGTTAGGAAAGGAAATAAAATCCTCATTTGGTCTGACAAATGGATTAGGGGTTTGAACACGCCACCAACTCCCAATCCTACATTCTCAGAACTAGCTAGATATGTTTTTGTTTCTGATTTAATGCTTCCAAGCAGTCATCAATGGAATGAAGAACTAATTGGTAAACTATTTGATTCTCACACAGCTAAGCTTATATTAAACATGTATATACCAGAACAAGGTGACGATACGCTTGTTTGGATGCCGAATAAAACTGGTGAATTTACAGTCAAGTCAGCTTATAAAGCACTTACTACATCTTCCAATTCAGTATCCCAACAATTCAATATACCGACTTCAATCTGGAAAAAGCTTTGGTCTACTCAGGTACCACATAAAGTGAAGATATTTATTTGGAAATGTCTTCGTAGAATAGTCCCAACTAGAAGCAGAATAGGACAGTATAAGCAAGGTATAGAACTGCACTGTGTAATGTGCAATGCAGAACTAGAAGATATCAATCATCTTCTAATACATTGCCACTTTACAAGAGTTGTGTGGATATCCATGGGAATAAATGTGGGTACTTTACAAGCATCTAGTACTGACACTATAAATTGGATTTTACAGTGGTTTGAAGACACTACAAAAGATGCAGAATCAAATACTTACGACACCATTAAAATGATGCTTAGGGCATGGCAGATATGGAAATGTAGGTGTTGGAAAATGTATCAAAATAAGAGCATACACCCAGCAATAGTTGTTGATTACATTAGAGTAATGCTTACTGAATGTTTGTCACACAAAAAAAAAAAACACCCAATGTTTCTGAACTCAATCCTGCTCATGATTGGACACTGCCACCACTTGGTTTCTACAAGTTTAATACAGATGCTTCATTCTGTTAGGGCATTGTCCGGCCAAACCCACTAGCGTTGGTATGTCAAGCTGGTTGTCAGTTTTAGGTGTCAAAAAACAATTCTTGATTTAGCCTACTAGAGTTTAGATTTCGAAATTGGGATATAGACTAAGTAGTAGAGACCTTGAAGACGAAGACTGTGAAGACAAAGAAGACATCAATTATTCTTCATCGACAAAAGGTTTGTAGGAGTTATGACTTTTATGGAAATTCTTCTATTCTACTTTCTCTATCTTTCGAAATAGTCGGCTACTTAATAGCGATTGAGATCGTGTTCTTGTCTACATGACCATGAGTTATGTTGGTATTTGTTCCCGCAAATACTAAGTTTACAAGAATGCATGAGATAGATTCGACACCATTTGTCCATTGCAATGGTTTGCTTGCAAATCACCTGTTGGATATGGGTGAATCTAAAGGAGTACTCTTGAGCAAGAGTCCAGTGGATTATAGCTGAGGACGTTTAACACGTCTAAGTACTGGTTAAGCCCAGAACTTCTAGCGGGTCCAAGTTAAACCCTAATCTGAATGGCGGACGGTTCCCGAACCGTACGTGAACAGAAACTTAGGAAAACTCCAGAGTTCCAAAGTGTCATTTTGTACGCGTACCTACGTGAACCTCAAAATCGATACTTTTGGCTGTAATTCAGATGGACGGTTTGCGAACCGTCCCAAGTGAATATTCTCTGGATTTTCACTCGGGTTAAACTCTGAACTCCTTTATCTCTTAGTTGGACTTGGTTATCAAGAAATATCTTATGTGGTCCATCTAACGGTTCTCAATGTGTCAATAAGATAGAGATTATCTCTGGTCTGTTGGATCTCTATCTTGGAGTGTTTTTGAGCTAACAAAACACTTGGCAGATAAATGATAAAAGATTTCCAATTGAGATAAATCTAGGTTACTTGGTTTGCAAGTTAGGGTTTCCTAAACTTGTGGAACAAGAAACTAGTTGTTTTATTCCAAAGCAACCTATCTTGTTGAGTGCTATAAATAGAGGTGTCTAGGGACGAAAAACGCAAGCATCAAGCATACGTGAAGATTCCTTTTGGAAGAGATCGTAAAACTTTTTTCACTTCGGTGAATGCTTGTTGTGGTATAGTCATCCTCTATTAGGTAGTAGTTCCTCTTGAGATTTACCTACGACTATAAAGACTTCTCTTGAGAGTTGGGAAGCACAGGTAGGAGATTGAGACCTTAGTGGTTGAAATCGGAGTAACCTGTAACATTGGTAACCTGATCACGATCTTGTCTATTCTACGGTCCTTCTCTTCTGATATAAGGCCATTCAAGAACTGATACGTTACACACAGGGTTTTGAAAGGAAGCAACGCACGGCTGCACTCGGTGTTGTAAGACCTAGTTAGCTCCAGTTGTATAAGTTTCTTAAGTGATTCTTCATGTACAACTGAGGTAGAGACAAGTTGGGCATAGTTTACTCGGTTTACTTGTCATCCCCTGCTTGTAAGTAGATTTCCGTATGACCCGGAGCAATCCGAAGGAAGTCACTTTGTGTATGTCAAACTAATAGATGACATTTCAAACATACAGTCGATAATTGAAGTTGCAAAGCCGGAATTGTTGACACAAGCCTTTAACAGCGGTTAAAGCAACTCCTAGGCCTGTAAAGGACGTCATCTAGGGGAATCAAGTGCGTGACGATCTGTGGGGGATCTAGAGACGTAAGGAGTGCGACAGTAGCCAATTCGCTTGGAGGGCTTGAGTTGGTCTCTGCTATATCCTAGACCGAAGTCTTATAGTAGGCTAGTGTTTGTAGACAGTTTGTACTGTGCGGTGTTCAATCTGGATGAGGTCCCGAGGTTTTTCTACAGGTCGTAGTTTCTTCGTTAAAAAAATCTTTGGTGTCTTGTGTGCTTTACTTTCCGCATTATATTCTCTGATTATATAATTAAAGCAAACACAAGAAGTACGTTATTAATAAACCTGATCGTTGTCCACAATCCATCCATTGGATTTACCAAGACCCTATCTTGCGTTGGACTGATCCTTGTGATCCAAACTCAGGTTAACGGATCTGGATATTGATTTTTGAGATCGTCCAGATCTGACCATAAGTCTCACGAGCCCAAACGAAAAGTTGGTTGTATTTCGGCACCCGTGTTTTTTCAATTGGTATCAGAGCCGGTGAACATATAAAAGACGTAAGTGTCTGTGTTTATCGCGGCTTGTGAGTAATGGACCCCAGTACTAATTTCACACCAGAGGACACCACTCCAACACACTCATACATAACTTGTGGAGGGTAAAAAACCCTCGGGACACGTGTCGTAAATCCAAGAAGCGGAAACCACTCCAGAGGAACCAGCAGCGAAGCCTCGGACCAAACCAAAGAAGGATGAGACCGCACACGACGAGTGAAGACTCGGAAGAAAGGGATTCGGACCGCACCAAGGGACCGAAGCCCCAGAACACACTTCGGAGCACCACCGAAGGAACCGCCTTACTCGACAAGGACTGACACCACCACGATTGAGTCTCTTGTCTTATTAGCTGTAAACCACCCAAGCTCGGCCTATATAAGGCGAGCTTGGAAAACTTTGTAAGGGTTGGATTCTTTTGGGTGAAACCTAAGCGGCAAGAGAGGGATTAGGTCTGTATCTCCTATGGCTCCTTAGGATCATTATCCATGTAGTTACAACACTGAAATACAAATCATTTATACATTTGGTTCTTGATTATTATCCTTTGTATATCTTCGGTATTGTTCTTAGGATCTTCGTACCATTGAATCATGTTAAATAACTGTATGTATGAGTAGATCTGAGGGCGGTAGTACTTCATGTACCTATGCATATTTTCTACTCGTACAGTTGGCGCTAGAAACAGGGACTGATTAAAACAACTTAGGGTTTGCCTGTGAATTTTCGGGTTTTCAAATTTTTCATAGATTTCATTATTTTCAAAGATTTCCAAAGCTTGTTTTTCAAAAAGAAGCTCCAGTACCTTAAACGTCTAAAGATCCTTAAAGGCTTTAGCATGTTCAAGGGTTTTCCTGAGCAAATCATCAGATAGAGTCATCAACTCAAGGGCTCAAACCTTGGTATGGCTGAATTGATTTTAAAAATGGTAGCTGATTTTCATCTTGTATGCTTTAAAATGGAGGCTAGTTATAAAAATGTGTGCGTAAATCTATTTTAGGGTTTCAAATCACCTGCTATATTTGGAAATAAACTTGCGTAAAAGAAACCATTGGGGAAAGATGATTTTTGCTAAAAGACAAAATATGCAGTTAGGGATATATATAAAAAGGGGCGAATACGACCTACGTTAGAATTCGCCTGATAAAAACCGTTGCATTGTACAGACTTACATGGCCGACACAATACACTGCAATAGCCGCCTTGGACCTCAAGGGTTTTTTGTTTTCTGACAGGTCACAACCAGAATGGCTTCAAAATCTGACCAGGCTCCAAAGCAGCGAGTAGGATCTTCGAAGCAAGGGCCGGTTCCTCGAGACAGCATTACACCAGGTTTTCAACAAGTAAAGGGTTATCCCCCGAGGTGGCGGCTAGCACAGTCCAACACAGAGAATCAGTAAACGAGGACGAAGTATATGTAGAGGACTTAGGTCCAGAGGGAGAGGGATTCCCAGAGGCTGAAGAACCACCCCAACAGCAAATACAAGAAGAAAATGGGGAAAACGACGAAGAGGAGGACGAAGCGGCCGACCCTGATAATGACATGCCCGAACACCAGCCTACCGAAGAAAATACGGCGAGAGCTGCACGATTTAGAAAGTTAATTCTGAAAAACAGAAAAATAAAAAAGCTAAAAAAGCAGCTAGCCGAAGCAAACAAAAAGGTGGCAGAAAAATCAGCATCCAACTACAGAGGAGGCAGCGAAGGGCACTCTCGTCCACACAATGTATCTCAATCAAAGGAACACTCCGTATCCAAAACGTACATCAAGACCAAGGGCACCAGCAAAGGTCAGGGAATCACGGTATCAAGCAAAAGGACCGAACCAGGAGCCCACACAAAGGAAAGCACGCAGATACTCAGCAAAGATAACCAAACAAAGAAGGACGCCGAAGCTAGGGCCCTACAGCAAGTAATGTTGGATCAGATCAAGGCACTCCGAGCAGAACTTTTTGACAATCGAATTCAATCAAGTGACAGGATTAAACTCACGCAAGCCATGAATGATGTCAATCGCTCTCCCTTAAGCCCAGAAATCCTTTCAATGGCAATTCCAATAAAGTGCACTATGCCCACCTTCACATCAATTTTTGATGGTTCGGGAGACCCGACCATGCATATCAAAATGTATCTCCGAGTCTTTTTGGCTTACGCTGATAGAGATGAGGTGCTCTGTAAATATTTCCCATCTAGCTTGAAAGGAGAAGCCCTTGCTTGGTATGATAACCTCGCAGCCAGCTCGATCTCATCCTTTGAGGAGCTGTCCAAAGTTTTTATAGTGCACTTCTTATACAACAACTCCTCCAAGCCAGGGGTGGAGAAACTATTCAGCATTCGGATACGACCAGGAGAGTCAACCAAGAGTCTGACGAGCAGATGGACTGAACAATGCGTAGAGGTGGGAAATGAAGCTACGGAAAAGGACAAAGTACGAGCGTTCCTCAACGCTCTGGATAAAGATCACCCTCTATATGATAGGCTCTTCTCAAAGAACCTCGAGATGCTACAAGATCTCCGAAAGTACCAGAAGGAGTGAATTACCTTGGAGGAAATCAAAGAACAAGCAGCCTTGGGGAAGGAAACAATTTTAAAACAGGTCCACTCAATAAACAACTTATCACTTGAAGAACGAGGCCAAGCAATGAATACTCAATTTGGGGACCCGTCGAAGCGAGGAAGACAAGAGGATAACGGTCGTTATGGGAACGAAGGTAAATTCGGAGATGGAAAGTATCATGACAATAGAAAGTACAATGATAGCAGGGGAAACAACCCTCGGGGAGAGTTTGAAGGAAGCAGCAGCCAACAAGGACAAGGAAACAGAAAATTCGGGACAGCTAAACCAGGATTTCCTGCCTTTCACGATAGAAAACTTCCAAAGCTTTGTGTTCCCATCGAGGATGCCCTTCGGATTATTGAGCAGTCCGAATTTGCCAACGAGATAAGATATCCCAGAAGCAGGGGAAATCAACCGAAACACACAAAAAATTCAAGAGATTATTGTCAGTTTCACAAGTTTTACGGACACACAACCGAAGACTGCGTTACAGCGCAAGACCAAATTTATTTCTTCATAGCCAGGGAGAAATTTAAGCATCTTCTGGAACTACCTAAGCCACCCCCAAATCAGCCACAGCCTAAGGAGGAGCCAAAGCATGAAGCTTATGTGATTACAATCGACAGAGATATTCCAAGATTCGGAGCTTGCAATTACATCGTTCACACAAAAGGTCTCGAAGGGATCCAAACAGGCCGAATAAAAGGGATTTTGAGGGAGAGCAAATACTCAGCGTAATCACAAAGAATCATCTAGAAGAGTGGCAGAAGCAGCCCGTATTCTTTTCGGCAGCAGACATCCCCAACGAGGGAAGAGCGCATAATGATCCTTTGGTCATCACCCTTCGAATGGGAAAAATAGTTATGCCCAGAATACTGGTGGACCCTGGGAGTTCTGTGGATATACTTTTCGGACAAACATATGACAAGATGAAGGGAAAGAAAGTCGCTTTGGTACCCTCATCGTACAATATATTCGGTTTTAATGGGAAACCATCAACACCTCGGGGAGAGCTAATGATAACAATTCATGCTGGCAGCCAAAAGCAGCCAACCTTATTTTGTGTGGTGGACATAGACTCTCCTTATAACGCTATCGTGG
>JAJJMA010123063.1:45921-67515 GCA_023529015.1 Papaver nudicaule
ATGGTATCATCTATTTATAGTATGTTTTGAAATACACTGATCTCTTATTATTCGTGGAGGAAAATGGTAAAGTGGAGATAGTAGAATCATGGGTTTACTTCCGTGAGAATAGCCTAACCGCCATTACGCGAACGTTTCCCACGAACATAACTTCTTTCTAAGTGGGTGTCACACCACAACTGCCGTAGACCGCCAAACCAAAACCCTAATGTAAATCCCCCCCATTTGTGACACGTTTGACATTTATGTTATATAATATAACTCGTCGTTCGAGTCAACTTGTGTTGAATTGTTGATATTGTTGTCGCTGGACGCTGAGTCTTAACAATGCCTTTTTAAGAAAAGAAAACACTCAAGGATGTGAGATGTCTTTCGTGCTAAAGAACATAAATACTCAGGGAATGCCTTAGGCATTTGCTTGGCCAGAGTACGCCATGCGATTTCCTTTATCACGGTACCAAGAATGGTATGTCGAGAATAAACTAGCAGACTGTTAAAATGGGCTTGTCCATAGGTGGCCAAGGCACGCCATTGTCGTGCTGCCTAAAACAAGCTTGGCCATAGACTGGCCGAGCACGCCATAGCCGGTGTTGTCCAAAATGGGCTTGGCCAAAGGTGGCCAAGGCACGCCATAGCCGGCGTTGCCCAAAACAAACTTGGCCATCACTGGTCAAGCACGCCATAGCCGACGCTGTCTAAAAATGGGCTTGGCCATAGACAAGGCAAGAACGCCATAGTCGGCGTCGTCCGAAATGGGCTTGGTCATAAGTTTCCAAGGCACGCCATAGTGGCGCCATCCAATCAGGATTGGCCATAGTCTGGCCAAGGCACGCCATAGTCTGGCACTCCCTGATAGGCTTGGCCATAGTCTGACCAAGGCATCTTTTGAGACAAGAGTCATCATGGCCAGTCCCACTCTTCTTGTTAAATCATGATATACCATGGCTACACCAAATGGTGATCGTCGCCGCAGCCCGTACCATTGGTCAATGGTATTAAAGGGGCTTATGTACCCATGATTACCTCTTTGGGACCAGAGTCAGCGCAGTAGTCCTGCTCTCATGGTCAAGTGGTGGCTCACTATGCTTTGTTGGGTAATTGCAAAGACTCGTTCTTTCAAACATGAGCTTATTCCAAACCCATTTCTTTTTTACCGAGCCTCTTAAAAATCATCGTGTGAAATAATGCACTTATGTCATTTTATTATTTTACCCTTATGTCAAAATCCACCATCAACAGGTGGTTATTCATTCCTTAGTCGGTTGTTGCGGATGGCTCTGATGTGCGATGATGCTGACCTTTCTTCTTTTCTGTTGCGGTGATGATGGTTGATGTTGGGTTTCCTCGATTGATGTGCCGAGGGTAAATTTAAATTTTTACCTGGGCATTTGATACTCTATAATTGCTGGTGATGAAGCAGTTGTTTCATCATCTCTTCCCCGAAAACCTTTTTCTTCTTCCTTTTTTCCAAAAAGGTTTTCTGTTTTTTCATTTCTTCTTCAATGGTTGGTGATAAGGCTTTCGCTGCTGCTACCGCTCGTGACTCTGATGATTCTCCAAGGCAAGATCCTACTCCTTCTGTCTGGGATCTAATGAAGTCCCTTTGGATTCCTCTGTTCCTGAACGACCGTTTGTTGCTCCCGCTTCCTCTGTTTTGCTTCATTTCCCGAATTCTGGTGGCATTCACGTTTTTGTAAGTCTTTTTATCACCTTTTTTTTATTTTTGTTGCTCTCCATTTTTTTATCTGCTGACTGCTTCTTCTTCTTTTCTTCATAGGACCGTCCGGATGACGTTCTTCTTGTGCATGACCACCAATTGTTTGCTCATATCCTGGGACTATTGGGGGATCTTGAGGCTGAATTCTTTGTTGTTTCTTCTCGTAAGGATGCTGCAAAGTCAGCTTGGTGTGATTGTAAAGCTGCTCTTGCGCGGACCGTTGATATTTAAGATATCTCCGCTCGTAGATCTGCGCAGAAAAAGGCTCTCCGCAAGCTTGAGGCTGTTGAGGACGCCTTTTTCCGGGTTGCCGAGGAATATGCGCTGACTCGTCTCCGTTGGGTCTGTATGCTGGAAGTGCGCAGCACTTATCGGTCCCTTGTATACTGCATTGGTCATTTTAGGGCGTGATTTTGCTTCTGCTTTGACATTTGTTGCTTTTTGTAATATCTGTATTTTCGATATGTACGCTTCGGCCTCTTAACTTTTTTCTCCGCTGGTTCCCCCCATGTTTCTTTAATGACCAAATACAGTACCTGCAAAATAGACAAACGTAATGACAGACTCGATGTCACTTTAAATCCGGTTCCGTCCTGGGCAGACCTCACATGACTTATTATCCCAGGGCGTTGGTTATCATGATTTTCCCTTATTCAGATCGGCAAGTACCCTTGTAAGGATTACACATCAGTCGGGAGCATTCTCCCGTTGCTTCCACAAATGTGGTATTCTTTATCCTGCCCCGTCTGTTCGATATGGGCGTCCCCTAGATCGTGACGACATTCGGTACAGTCGGGTATCTCCCCCCATTTGCCTTTCGATAACTTCCTGCTCGCCTGCTTACATTAGCGTTAAGGAGGATTCAGAACAATGAAAATTTTCTTTATTTATTTTTGATTGATTTGGTGACGCGTTACCGGGGGTGATGCTTTGGTACCTGTATTTTTCTGAAATGATGGCACAGTCTAGAGGATTAGTAACATGAGGTGATGGATCAGTACGAAGTGTACTTTTTCATCGATGATATTATTTATTATGCTGACTCTTTATACTGCGGACCTCTATATGTACTTCTTTCCTTCTTGCGGATGCAAATCTAATCATCTCTGAGTTCGAAGGTTAAGTGCGGAGGAAACATGATCCCTAGATGCGGATATGCGGAATATGACATGTTGAATGAATACAAATCTACTCATCTCCGAGTTTAAAGGTTAACTGCGGAGGAAACATGCTCCCTAGATGCGGATATGCAACATGCTGAATGAATATAAATCTACCCATCTCCGAGTTTGAAGGTTAACGACGGAAGAAACATGCTCCCTAGATGCGGACCTGCTGAATGAATATAAATCTACTCATATCCGAGTTTGAAGGTTAATTGCAGAGGAATATGCTCCTTATATGCGGATATGCGGAAGGGAAATTCTATGATATTATATTATTTTTACGAAATATAAATCTACGCTTCTCTGGTTCTAAGTGCTATCCGCAGAGAAGATATGTTCTTCTAAATTGAGGGAATGTAATTTTTATCATAATGTTCTATGAACCTGGAAAGAAATTTTGCGTGGTGGGGGGTTCCGACATGCTTATCCTGATTTAGTTGCTCATTTATTTCTTTGAACTGCGTCGTAAGAGTCTCCGTTGTTGATGCGTGCGCTGCTACTAGACTTGTTAATTGCATCGTTCGATCATAGATAGCTCCGGTTTTGATTTCTTTTACGCTGCTCTGTTGATTTTCTCCGCTTGGTAATGATTTTTGTATTGTATGTGCCTTCTCTGTCGCTGTGCTGGTTTGCGGATCTCTGTTGATTGTGCTTTTGCTGACTTATCTGCTGCGCTGGGGTTCATTTTTCTGCTTTGCTGCTTGCTGATTGTATCTGTCGATACCTGCTTTGGGTTTTGATTTATGAAGGCTGGTGTTATGGTGTGAGCTACTGGATTTTCACAAAGCTTAAGCAAACCAAAACGGTTCCTACTTTATGGAACAACTCTCTCTGGCTTTTATGAAATTCTCCACGCGGTTTTCAGCGTAACTTCGAATGCGCAGTTTGGATTTCCTAATTTTGTGATTTTCTTGGTGGGGGTTTTGGGTGAATGATTCTCTAAGTATTCTAATATCTGACCGGACTTGGTTCACAAGATAATGCCATGGATTAGCAGATCAGCGTTCCTTTCCCATATGCGGGCGACTGACGCGCTAAAAGAGAAAATGGACGCTATTACTGAAATATGACCTGACAGTTTTGAAAAATCTTTTCTTTCTCCTCTTTCTTCTAAGTACATTTTTTTTCTTCTGTGATCTATGGTTGAGCTTTCGCGAGTGTGTATATCTGAGAAGAAAACTCAGCACAACTTCTTTTACCGTGATCAGGCGGAAATCGGTCGGAAAAAGAAAAAAAATGGTGAAAACTTGCGGAATGAAAGCAGTAAATGTGTTGAAAGTAAGTTGTTGAAATGTAAATGTGCTGAAATGTAAATGTGGACAAGTTTTTACTTTCACAAGATCTGGAAGAAAGCGATAAAGGTGCTGAAAGTAAAGAGCTGAAAAGTAAATGACTGAAATGTAAAGAGTGCGGTATGTAAAAAATTGGAAATAAATAACTGAATGTAAAGAACAGAAAGTAAAGAACTGAATGTAAAGATGAACCAGAAGAACTCGAAGAAAAACGAAAACAACCAAGAAAAAACGACTATTTCCCGATTGCAGAAGGTAAGTCGAGTCCCCTTAGTCGGCGCCAAAATGTAGCTGCTAGAAATTTACTAGGCTCAACTACCCCAAGTTCTTGCAACTCATGTGCACTAAATCATTATCAAAGATACTACTCCACTATTGGTGGTTTTGCACAAGGCTAAAACAACACCAGTAGAACACTAAGCTACGCTAAGACCAAGACAAGATAAAATAACTCCTTGTTATATTAGAATCAGATCGACCTTCGAACCTCGGATTCCCTTCCTTAAGGTAAGTTGTCTTATATTTATAGAGATCAGTGAGGACAACCCTCTGTGATCCAGTACTACTATGCTGGATAAACCAGTTACACACTGTGACGGTTACACTCGGACCTTCCTTGCGGAGCGGAGGGTGCGTAGGACCATTCGTCCTACGCTTACATCAGTAGACCGCTGTGGGGGGTCCGTTGGCATAAGCTGCCTTACATCTTCTTGCGGTGGTTCCTAGTCCCAAGGTGTTGCGCTGGTCTTTAGGGTACATATGAAATACGGCACCCACAACCATTCCTTCAAAGTCATAGCCACAATTTCATCATTGGTATTATGCCTAAGTCGAAGTCGGATAAATCTAATCAAGTGCATAAATTCTTTGACTTTTTTGTGTATTTTTTTTCCCATTGATACCACAACGCCTTGTGATCCCGCGCAACTTGGGGATTATGAGTTTCACTCTCAAAGTCTTGACACTAGCCCATAATCATGGTAAGTTCACCAATTACAATTTTTTTTATATATCAATCATGGACGGATAAGATAATATATAGTTTCTACAAACACATAAATCTTCACCCAACGTAAATTTAGGACATGGTTTAGTCATTTTGACTTTGAAAGTGAGAAAGATAAAGTAGTTTGAGAGGAGATATGAGTTTGAAAGGAGTAAAGTAGGTTGAGACTAAACTTTGGTTAAAATGAGTTTGATGGGGCTAAATCTTATATAGAAGAAGCCCCAACGACAATTTTTTCTTCTTCAAAAACTAGCCGTTAGTACCTTTAAGTAATGGTTCGGTTTAAACTATATTGAACACCTCAAACCGAACTATTAAAATAGTTGATATTGACCAATACCATCGCTAGGTTCGACTTAGACTTTATTCTTGTTGAATAAGCCGAACTTGTCTCTGTAACACAAAAAATAAATATAATAACATTTTACACTCTTCAAATTATAGAAATAGCCAAACCGTGTACTTAAAACCATAGATAATTGTAGGATAGCAACCAAACATCAAACATCCAAACATAGTCTTAAAAATAAATACATGCCGAGGATAATACAAGAACCAAACATAACCTTAAACCATTGTTTAAACATAATCAAGATGCATTAAACCGACAAAAAAAGGTTAAGGTTCAATATTGTTTTCCTTAGCTTGAAGGAGATCCACGCTTACGGTTGCGACCTAAACGTTTTGGGTACCCGGGGGATGAAAAAGATGACGAGACATCCTCCCAAGATTGGCATAATTACTTATCATTTTCCACCAATGAGCTGCTATAACTTTGTAGCTACGTGCAGGATCCTGAGGAAGAAACACAACTTCATATCCTCCCTTGTCGCTTCCTGCAACAACAAAATTGTCCTTGTAGATGGAAAAATCCTCAATTCCCTTGTCACAGCCCTATGTGTAACACCCCGCACCGACCGCCCAACTTGGGTCATTGAATCTTTCGATCCATTCTGGGTTGAAGTCTACTCCAGGGAAATTTGTGACCCATGAGTCACCATTGTTTACAGCTATGTATGTTTGGTCACGAGACAATGGTCCCAAGATTGGTAACAACCCAAGGATGTGCATCCAATGAGTATCAATCAGTTGTCTAGAGTGCTCACCATCAGGAGGAAGACCGATTGCACTTGTTTTACCGTTTCCACTCACGAGGAAGAGTTTTTCTTGAAAAAGCACAACCCCTCATTATCTTTCTAACAAAAAAGTCATTCCCAGAATAGACCATCCAAGTGTCATCCATCACTTTGGGATTTTCCTATTACTCTTCCTCCTCATTCCTAAGATTAAACCAATGACAAACATAAAATAAAATCAAGAAATATTCTAGAGACAGTGAAAGGTTCAACTCAGTGTAATGAATTCATTTATGAGCTGAATCATCAATTAGCAAAAAAAAAAAAAGGCTGATTCTAACCTATTTGTTAGTAATCAATGGATGAGCAAAGATAGTAGCATTTGTGACATTGCACAATTCATATATAATAATTTTTAACAAAACCCTAGAGAACCTCATAAACCTAGTTTCAGTGGATTAAAAAAAACCTAGATTCAATTCAAACCTAATTAGTCTATAATTGATCAAATAAACAAGATGGGAATTGAGAAAATAGCTTATAATAAACATTTCCAATGGTGCTTGTGGCTCTCCTACTTCTTCTTCTTTGGATACGATTTTGGAGGAAGAAAAGTCTGTGGTCCAAAATGAAATGAAGTTTGTGGTTTTATAGGTGAAAGCGGCCGACCAAAGTTCGGATCAAAAATAGATCGTGTTGCTATGGGCTGAACCTGACATAATTGCAAACATTGGATGCGTGTGTCTAAGTTCGGCATATAAATGAAATTACAGGACCAAGCCGAATGCGGTTTATCATGGTTCGGCTGAGACATTAAACTACATAAATGAGCCGAACTTGGAAGACTTAAGCAAAATTAAAAGAAAACTTCTTAACATTTAAGACGAATACCATTATTTTTAATACTAGTACTATTAACAAGAAAATATCCTCATGAGTTCACAGTAATATCCAATAATATAAAACAACTACATAATACGTAGGTTGAAACAAGTTCATTGACCCCTGTCTTCTGGTGTAAGAACACGCCCAGATCTAGTTACTCTAGTAGTCCTCATTAAACCAGACTGGGTCATCCTTTGTTCGCCTTCCATCAATTGCATTATATGGATGCGCGCCACACGAATACAAATTGAACAATCACAAAGCGCATTACAGCCTCACTCACCACCTCTTCTTCGTCCAAGATTACGAACTCTTGGAGGTTCAAAGTTATAATCATTAGTTTCATCCCTAGAAACGGATACCCTAACAATAGGTTCCTCGACATTGGTGGGGGCTTCATCTCCAGAGTCGTCTATTATCTTAATGAATTCACAGACTTGGCACACAAATCAGCTGTACAACACATGTTGATTGACTTAGTTCATAATGAGCCTGAAATTGCTCAAAAACTTACTCAGATGATGAACATCTTGTGTGAAAAGACGAGGTATCGAGTACACCACCAAATATTTTTTTTTCCGTATCAACCTATTAGACGTACTTTGCATAACCTTAGAAATTATAAGGTTGATTTACCAAAGTCTCTTTTTGCGCTGATTAATTCACACGATGAGAATTGAAAAATCAGGGGTACCGAAATACAACCAACTTTTCTTTTGAGCTCGTGATTCTTATGGTAAGATATGGACGATCTCAAAAATTAATATCCAAATATGTGTAACCTGAGTTAGGATCATAAGTGATCAATCCCTAATGCAAGACAAGTCTTGGTGAATCCCTCGAAAGGATTTGGGACTCTAAGGTTATAATAACGTACTACTTGTGTTTGCTTTAATTATATAATCAGAGATATAATGCGGAAAGTAAAGCACACAAGACACCAAAGTTTTTTTTAACGAGGAAACTACAATCCAGTAGAAAAACCTTGGGACCTCGTCCAGTTTGAACACCACACACCATTAATTGTCTACAAACGCTAGCCTACTATAAGACTTTGGTATGGGATGTAGCGGAGACCAACTATAACCCTCTAAGTGAATTGGTTATTGTCGCACTCCTTACATCTCTGGATCCCCACATATCCTACGCACTTGATTCCCCTAGCTGACGTCTTTTACAGGCCTAGGAGTTACTTTAACCGCTGTTAAAGGCTTATTGACAACTTCGGCTTTGCAACCTCTATTATCAACTGTATGTTTCAAACTGTCCTCTTCAGTTTTACATACGAAAGTGACTTCCTCCGGATTTCTCCAGCTCATAAGGAAATCTACTGACATGCGGGGGATGATAAGTAAACCGGGTAAACTATGCCCAACTTGTCTCTACCTCAGTTGTGAAAAGAATCACTTGAGATACTTACAGAACTCGAGCTAACTAGGTCTTACAACACCGTGTGCAGCCATACGTTTCTTCAGTTAAAACCCTGTAGTCATGTATCAGTTCTTGAATGACCTTATTGCAGAAGAGAAGGCCGTAGAATAGGAAATAACGTGATAAGGCAACCAAGGTTACAGGTTAATCCGATAAATACCACAAAGGAAAATATCTCGAACCTGTGCTCCCAACTCTCTAGAGAAGTCTTTATAGTCGTTAGGTAAATCCCACAGAGGAACCGCTACCTGATAAAGGATGACTACCACAACAAGCTTACACTGAAGTGCAAAGAGTTTACGATCAATTCCACAAAGAAATTTCACGTATGCTTGATGCTTGTGGTTTTCGTTCTTTAATCCTCTATTTATAGCTCTCAATAAGATAGGTTGCTTTGAGATAAAACAATAGATTACTTGTGTTACAAGTTATCTAGTGCACGTGTAAAACGAACCCGTTACTTAGCTTGCACACAAAGAAACCCTAGGTTAATCTCATTTGGAAATCTTTTAACATTTATCTGCCAAGTGGTTTGTTAGCTCTTAACCACTTCAAGATAGAGATCCAATGAAATTAAAACACCTTTATCTTATTGACTCATTGAGATTCGTTATATGGACCACATAAGATATTCTTGTGATGAGGCTTAAGTCCGACTAAGAGATAAGGAGTTATCTGTTAAATCCCGCGTAATTATCCCGAAGATAACCACCAGCCAGTTCGCGAACCGTATGGACTTGAAATCAAGGGCAAATACATTAAATCTATTGTACACGTATATGTGCGTGTAGAATTCGACGTTTTGGGACACAGGAAGAAAAATCGGTGCCATTGTACATGAACCAGTTCGTGAACTGCCTCATTTCAAATTAGGGTTTAACTGGATCCGCTGGAAAGTACTTGGGCTGGGCTAATTTCCGTACTTAGACGTGTAGACGTCCTCAACGTACTCCTTAGATTCATCCATTCTCCTACATGTGACATGCAAGCAAATCATTCAAATGGAAAGTGTATTGTATCCATCTCATGTATCTTGTAACTTAGTATACCGGGAACGTATACCAACACAACTCATGGTTATGTAGACAAGATAACAATATCAATCGCTATTAGTATCTCTACTAAAGTAGCCGACTATTTCGAAAGATAGAATAAGTAGAATAAAAGAAATTCCATGTAATGTCACAACTCCTACTAGCCTTTGGTCGATGAAGAATATATGATGTCTTCTTGGTAATCTTTGTCTTCGTCTTCAAGGTCTCTACTACTTTGTTTATATCCCGATTCCGAAATCTAAACTCTAGTAGGGTAAATCAAGAATTGTGTTTTGACATATAAACTTGACAACTAGCTTGACATATACCAACACTAATGGGTTTGACCGAGCAATATTGTAACAAGAATTAATATGAGACAACCAAAAGGGGTTTGTTAACATACAAATGTATTTGTATAAATTATAAATGAATATCAATTATAAATGCGGAAAAGTACATAACACACACAAGATTTTTGTTAACGAGAAAACTACAAACTCGTAGAAAAACCCTGGGACTTGTCTGTGACACTCTTAAGAATTAATCCCCATACACGCCTACTATCAGACTTCGGTCACGATGGCTAAGACACAATGATCCAACAACGACAATCACACTGCTTCCCTTCAGTATTCATGCGCCTACAATCACGCAGTTGTAAACCCTAAGAAATAAATGTACTTTACTATCTTCTAAAAATTGATCCACAGTCCTTCGTGAAGACTATCGCTACCCGACCTCTAATCGGACGACTATGATTTTTTCATGTAGGACTTTCAATCAATACATACGAAGGAGGAACTGTATGATTAATCTTTCAGCGTAAAACACAATATCAATAGCGATAAAATGTTTTTATCAAGAATCAAGGTTCTTACGCTTTATATAAAAAGCTCCTTGACAATAAACAAGGTTATTACGTTTTCAGTATAGTCAAAAGCTCCTTATTTGTCCCAGATCCAATCAAGTCTTTTGGATAATCAAATCAAAAACTTTAAACATACAAATATTCAAAGTAAACAATAATAGAAATCCAAAACTAACAACTTGATACCTCTAGATTCAATCTATCAGGTTGGCATACGAAACAACGTTCGCTTACAAATCCAGGCCGATAGAGATCTGGTACAGTCTCTACAACTCGATCTTAAGTGGTTCTTATAATAAAATAGAAGAACCCTAGAATAAACAAGATCGATCTATGTAGATATGTAAAGGTTGAAGTTTTATCAAAATATAAAAATCTCTAGTCTTATTGTCTCTTAGGAAGCCCCACAAACTCAACTCCTAACAACGAGAAAATTAACTTGCAAAAGCAAAGGATCTTCGAGTTCTTAGCAACAAAAGTTGCAAGAGAGATGTAACGACCCGTTCGTCCACCGATACTGTCCCCACTTAACCACTGCGGTCATCCGGCAGTATGGGGTTTTCAACGGGCACCACAGCGGTCATCCAGCAACAACTTCCCGGGAGAGGTCACCCATCCCTGGACTACTCCCGCCCGAGCACGCTTAACTGCAGAGTTTTTCCAACTTTTGAGTTAATTATGCTTGAAAAGGCCTCGGTGTTATGGAAGGACAATCCATTATTTATATTCCATTTGGCGAAACCTACCTGCCGAATCGAGGTTACAATACCACCACCTTTAAATTGGAGCCGTACTCAGCTCCTGAATATAATTTTCAAGCCCAGATCTTCGACGTTCCCTGCCCCTCATGAGACGAGCTACCTGTCACCCGTCCATCGTACTCTCCCACCTTCGATAGGTGAACTGCCGTCGGCTATGATACCATCTGTAACGTCCCGTCCCTCCACCGATATTGTCCCCACTTAGCCACTGCGGTCATCCGACAGTGTGGGGTTTTTAACGGGATGCTGCTGTCGGATGACCGCAACGGTGCCCGTTGAAAACCCCACACTGCCAGATGACCGCAGTGGTTAAGTGGGGAGAGTATCGGTGGAGGGACAGATTGTTACAAGAGACAAAGCTTGAAGAAGGAAAATGACCCTCTATTTATATATAGAGATCGACCAAGGCTAATTGAGTCCGTGAAATATCCGAATATTAAAAGGCATTTAATTCGGTCATAAATTTCATTTACACCAAATGCTTAAATGAGGAAATAAATCTCATTTTAGTTTCATGCAACATTTATTATTTGAGTCCCAATTGGATATTTCTCTTAGAAGTCCAAGGATCCAATTAATATTCGATCTACAAAGAAAAAACCAAAATACACGATTACACAAAATGTCAGCATCTCAAATAAATATGTTGTAATGAAAATAATAACATGATTAAAAAATAAAATTTCAAATATAAAAATGAAATTAAATTCAAAATTAATTTTCTTTATATTTATTGATTACATTTCCCCAAATAACGTATTTGCATTTAACACAAATATTTTGTTATTAATGAAATTAATCAATAATATAAATATCATATCAATACTTGAGATATTTAACTACAAATATTCAGTATATTCTTCCAACTGGGAATGGAAAGAATATTGATTTTCATTTAACATATTATTGTCGAAAATCATCTCAAATATCTTTGTTCCTTCATTCTCACAACACAAAAATAGTCAAGTATGACCAAATGAGTAATATGAATCATCTAACTTTGAGTGCGGAAGAAAATATCCAAAACATGACCAAAATCACGTTTCCATGGTCAAGAAATCGATTTCTACTATTAGAGTTCGATTTCCAAAATCCGGATATAGATACCGAACAAGCCCATATTGTTTTGTCCATAACTTATTCATTTTGTATCAGAATCAAGTGATCTTGGCCCGTTAGAATCGTCTCTTCATGGAATTTACAATGAACTAATCAAAACAATATTTGTCTACAGTTTCATTTTCGCAACATGGGAATAATAGAACTTTATGCAGTTTATTGTAAACCTAACAAGCTAGATTTTTGACTACTGTAGTTGTATCTTCCTTCGATACCTTGACTAAAGATATAAGCTTTACGTTAAATATTATCTTTATAGCATAATGCAAAAGATAAATTGGAATCTTGTTAATCTATATTACTAACCTTTGTATGAAGTAGACTGTCAACAAGTTCTTCAATCTTCTTAATGTCTTCAATTAGTCTTCTAGATCAGATAATCCATATAATACATCTTAAGTCTAACCTAACAAAGTCTAACTCTAGTAAGCGTTCAAGTGGACGAGTTTTGATCACTAAATTATGACAACCAAGCTTGACATACCAACGCTCAGTGGGGTCGACCGAGCTTACTCTAACAATCTCCCCATTTGCCAAATTTAGTGACAAAACTCTTTACATAAGGATTTTACATAGAAATAAAACTTAGTTCTCATCTTCGTCAAAATCCCTATAGCTTGAACATATTCATCTTCAATTATACCTGCAAAACAATAAGGTGTACCTTTGTTGAAGATATATAAATAACAACTCATTTACTCCCCCTAGATGTAAGCTTTGATAAAATCCATGAGTTAGTTATTTTTCTGTAGTAACACGAACTACATTAACATGATATGTTATTTCCCCTTGATCATTGCTTCAATTACAACATATAACTATATCTTCCTTATGACACTGCATAGTAAACCTTACATGTCATAATATTGATGGAATGAATGACTCAAGCTACCAATATGTCTCCCCCTTTTTGTCACAAAAGTTGACAAAGGATCATTGAAAAACAAAGGTTATAAGATACCATCCAAGTTCATAGAACTCGATTCAACCTGTAAGATATGAAGACTATATCAAGATAATAACCATGATTATTTGGACAAGCCACTAAGTAAACACTTGGTGCATGTTAGGAGAAATTGATCTAAAATCAATTTCCCTTGTGTTTCGACAAGCAAAATAGATAGAAATCTATTGCTCATCAGGAGAAAGTAATCTGAAATCAATTCTCCTTCATTTTCCACAATAATACTCCCTACAAAGATATGAAATTAAGTGCAAGTTCTAACATTGAACTCTCCCCCGTTAATTGTCATTCTCGCAACAAGAGAACAACGACGAAACATTTCAGAATAAAGGTTGGGAGTGATTTCGGTATTTCACCTCGAAAGGATTAATGATAAATCCACTTATTCATATACAATACTATAACCCCCATCATTGGACGTTAAGGAATCACATAGTATTTGTGACTTATATATGAATCATTTCCCTTCTTATAAAATCGATTTGTCAAACCCTACATTACAAGAAGGTTGTCATCAACAAGATAATAAATCAAAAAACCAGCAAAACGAGTATTAAGTAATTATCTCGGAATCCAAGCAATATGTTAAAACATATGGGTTCATGGTAAATGAACATTTAAATCATACATAAGAGTTGGCATGAAAGCACATAGTATGATTTATCGAATAGCTGTTTCACAAATCATCAAACAATGTAGAAATGATTTGTGCTTTAAGAGATCGATTCCAGACATGGGAGATTGATTTCTACCTTACAAAATCGAAAGGAGAACAATTACTAGGGAGAGAAATCGATTTCATGAAATGAAATCTATGTCTTGGAATTGGGAAATTGATTCCTTGTGAGGGAGATCGATTTCAACCTTAGGAAATCAATGAAATCGATTCCTAGGTAAGGAAATAAATGTCTAACATTTGTTTTTTTTTTTTTAAATTATTATTTTAAATAAGCTCCTCAGAGCATTTATTGATAAGGCATAAAAAACAGAGGGGGACTAAGCCTGACCTCCAAAGACAAGAGGGGAAAAAATAAAAAAACAAGAAGCGATAAAAATAAAATAAGGAGATTACAATTAGCAAAATCTGTAAACTGGCAGGCTCGACCTGTCTATGCCAAGTTTATATCTCGTAAAAGTAGGGGGATGATCCCACCATCTAGATTCCACCGAAGCTCCATGTTTTGCTAGTATATCCGCCCCTGCATTGCCTTCACGAAATATGTGGGAGTATCTAAACTCGATGGTCGAGAGAAATCTCATACAGTTGGTCCACTGTATGGCCAATTTCCAAGGGATTAAGCTTGGGTTCAATGGCAGCAAGGATAGAACATTTGGTAATCGATTCCTAGCAAAAGCAATCGATTCCCATATAGAGAAATCGATTCTTAGAATAGGAAATCGATATCAAGCCTATAACTAGCAATCGTTTCTTAACATTGGTGATTGATTTTAAATTAATAACTAGTCCAAGAATTGGAACACTAGTAATGGCCATACCATTCACCAAAAGAACATATGATTCATAAACAGTGTAAAATGAAGTTCAACAATTTTGAACAACAAGAATAGCTTGAGTCACAATTCTCTCGTTTTCTAGAGAACACAAATTAAGATAGACATGTTAGAGCATTGCTCGGTTGAACCCACTGGCAATGGTATGTTAAGTTAGTTGTCAAGTTTAGTTGCCAAAACAGAATCCTTGATTAAGTCTACAGTATCATTTCAGACTAGGATAGACTAGGTATTGAGACGAAGACCATTCGAAGACCGGAGCTTGCACGCTTGATATATATCGTCCTCTCGTCAAAAGGTTAGAAATGTTCTCCTTGATTTCGTATCTACCAATTCTATCAATTTAATAGTAGATGATGTTGTATATATTAATCTTAGAAGGTTCGAAAGATAAGTTATCCTGGCGCAATTGTTTTCCATAGTGATCCAATGTTATAAAAACTTAAAGTGGTAATACAATTAGTTTTCGAACAAGTACTCAACAGAGTTCGCGTACCCCTACATGTTCTTAAGTTCCGAGGAATATTCCTGAACTCAGATGGCATGCAGAGTTCGCGTACCCCTACGCTTTCTTAAGATTAGGTTCAGTTTTTCTGAATTCTAATATACCCTGTTAAGTTCGTGTACTCTACGCGTTCTTAAGCTGCTGAAGTAAAACTTCTAAGTTGAAGATTGCCTTGAGTACGCGTACCCCTACGCGAGCTCAGCAGGCCTTCGGAACTCCTGTTCACTTTTAATCTTTCATGTTCACATACTTTTACGTGAAACCTGTGCATAGTTTACTTATTAGACTTTTGACACAGCCTTCTTATTGATCAAGGTGAGTCTTTTCACTACTTAAGGTCACTTTGGATAAAGGCGGTTCGAGGAGATTGGGTCGGACTTTTCGAAAGATTATAGACATCCATTATTCGGGAACTTACTTGAACCCTACTCAAGGTTGCTTAACTTTTAAGCCAAGCCTCCCTTGATGATCAATATAAATATATGACCTTCTGCAAAGACACATTCGTATTCTCTACACATTATTATGTATCCTTGCATAAAGGTTAGTCGTCATCTCGAAACCTATTTTCTTTAGGTTACAACTATTGAAAGACTTCACAAGTCGGATCTTGTATTTTGGGTCGATTTTATTGTTATTCAATCAATAAAAAAAGACCAAGATTTGATAGAAACTTCGTACGGCTGCACTCGGTGCTGTAAGTCCTAGAAGTTCCATAACGCAATCACGAACTAGGTTTCGTATTAAGTTCGTCACACGCTACGAGGTAAAATCAGTTAGGGTAGATCAATAATCCCTAAATGATATATCGATTTCCATTAACCTTGATTTTAAATCTAATGGAGATCACCTTGAGTATTCTTCGTTAGTCAAAGTAGCGCTAGTCTTGACGAAAGACTGTGCAACACCTTTTAGATATGAAGGAACTTAGCTAAGGGAATCAGGTGCGTAGGTTCTTGCGGGAGACAAGAGACGTAGGAGCATAACGGTAGCTGAATTGCTTGGAGGGTTTAATTCAGTTTCAATTACCTTTGCAGTTTGAAGTCTGATAGTAGGCTAGCGTCTGTATTTGCTTAATACTGTGTGTGTTCAATATGGACTAGATCTCGGGGTTTTCCTACTGGATTGTGATTTCCTCGTTAACAAAACTTCTGGTGTCTTCCTTTACTTTTACCTTCTGCATTATATTATCTATGATCGATATAATTAAACATTGCAAGTTTGTACATTGGTTAAACCTTCGAGTGATTCCATTTCTTTGAGATCCACAAGAACTTGTTCTTGTTGGGATTCGGTTCATGAGTAAAGAACTTGACTCAGGTTATTACTTGAATATTGACTTGTGAGATCATTCACGAATTCAAAAGTTGGTGGCGTACTTGGTATCCCCTCATTTTCAATACACACCAAAAGTATATATAAGAGACCATGTTCTCGGTCACTTGCACATCCTCTCCATCAGAAAACGATGGGTGAGGCTGCAAATATCAACACAAGCAAGTTTTGTTTATGTGAGCAGAGTCTTGCTCACAATGTATGACCGAACCAGAATCATCTAAGTTATATGACTCAGATCATCTACCTTAGATTCTTGCACATCCTTCTTCTTCTTCTTCCTCTTGTTCTTGTTTCTGAACTTCTTTGGAGTTATTATTGTTAGGGCATTGTCCGGTCAAACCCACTAGCGTTGGTATGTCAAGCTAGTTGTCAGTTTTAGGTGTCAAAAGTCAATTCTTGATTTAGCCTACTAGAGTTTAGATTTCGGAAATGGGATATAGACAAAGTAGTAGAGACCTTGAAGACGAAGACTGTGAAGACAAAGAAGACATCAATTATTCTTCATCGATAAAAGGTTAGTAGGAGTTATGACTTTATGGATTTTCTTCTATTTCTACTTCATCTATTCTTTCGAAATAGTCGACTACTTTAGTAGTGATAATAGTGATTGAGATCGTATTCTTGCGTAACATGGCCTTGTGTCATGACCAGTGTTTGATCCCACAAATACTGTGAGTCAAGAATGTATGAGACAGATTCGGTGCCATATGTCCATTACAATGGTTTGCTTGCAAACTGTTAATTGGATATGGATGAATCTAAAGGAGTGCTCTTGAGCAAAGAGTCCATGGATCACAGCTGAGGACGTTCTCACGTCTAAGTTCTGGCTCAGCCCAGTACTTCCAGCGGAATCCAGATTTGACGAAATCTGACAGGCGCACGGTTCACGAACCGGTTTGCGTACCAGACACTCGGAAATTCTCTGAGTTCGAGATGGCTATTTTGTTCACGTACCAGTACGTGAACCTGACAGTAGCTGTCTTACTGGTGTCGGATTTAGTGAATATTCTCCTAGAATTTCACCCTGAGTCAAATTCCAAAACTCCTTTATCTCTTAGATGGACTTGTGTAAAACATAAAGACCTTTTGTGTTCCATCTAATGATCCTCAATGAGTCAATAAGATAAGATTATCTCTGGTCTGTTGGATTCTATCTTGAAGTGTTTTAGAGCTAACAAAACACTTGGCAGATAATTCTAAAAAGAATTCCAATTGAGATTAATCTCTTATTACTTGGTTATCAAGTTTAGGGTTTCCCTAACTTGTGGGACAAGTAATTGATTGCTTTATTCCTAAGCAACCTATCTTATTGAGTACTATAAATAGAGGTGTCTACGGACAGATACCGCAAGCATCAAGCATACGTGAAGGTCCTTAGGGAAGATAGCATAAACTCTTTTCACTTCGGTGAATGCTTGTTGTGGTATAGTCATCCTCTATAGGTTGCAGCTCCTTTGGGAACTCCCTACGACTATAAAGACTTCCTTAGAGAGTTGGGAAGCACAGGTAGGAGATTGAAACCATCTTTGGTTGAAATCGGATTAACCTGTAACCTTGGTAACCTGATCATGTTCTTGTCTATTCTAAAGTCCGTCTCTTCTGATATACGGCTATTCAAGAACTGATACGTTACTCAACAAGGTTGGAAAGGTAGCAACGCACGGCTGCACTCGGTGTTGTAAGACCTAGTTAGCTCCGGTTATACAAGTTCCTTAAGTGGTTCTTAGTGTATAACTGAGGTAGATTCGGATTGGGCATTGCTTACTTGGTTTGCTTGTCAGCCCCGATTCAAGAAGTAGATTCCAATTCGCTTGGAGGGCTTGAGTTGGTCTCTGCTACATCCCAGACCGAAGTCTTATAGTAGGCTAGTGTTTGTAGTCAGTTTGTACTGGGCGGTGTTTAAACTGGACGAGGTCCCGAGGTTTTTCTGCAAGGCAGTTTCCTCGTTAAAAAAACGTTTGGTGTCTTGTGTGCTTTTACTTTCCGCATTATAACTCTGATTTATAATTAAAGCACCAAGTAGTACGTTATTGCCTAACTGTCGAGATTACTCCAGTTAGAGGTTTGGATATTGATTTTTGAGATCGTCCAGACTTTAACCATAAGACTCACGAGCCAAAACGAAAAGTTGGTAGTATTTCGGTACCCCTCATTTTTCTTATCACCATGAAGAGCAGAGCTTGAGTGTCCCTTTGAACTGACCAAAGGTGTTTCTACCTGTTTAACAAATCATCTACCGATTCTTGGATTCATTATTTGATCCATTGGGAGTTTTATTGAGATTCTTGGGCAACCATATTTGTGTGGTTTTTGCAACATCAAGCTTCTTCAATTCTAGAGTTGTGACTTTGGAGCCATAATTTTTCTACCAAAATATTGTGGCCCTAATTTTGCACTAATCTAGAGCTAGCCTTAGATTATTCGACGAATTTACTAGTTGAAGTACTCTTATAGGCGAATCATGTCGACAGAAGTCTAGTTTCATGAAAAGTCGAACTTCATGATTATTCATTTAATAAAATATTAGTCATTTGTACAAGACATCAAAGTGTCGCATTAGGGGATAATTTTAGGGTATTAGTCTGGCGGTCTACAACAATTACGAGATCTGAAGATTATGTATATATATTCGCCCACAACTACATTTGCAGTACACATGTATATATTCATGTAATGTAACAATAAATTTGAAACATGCACAAGAACAAAAAATAAAATAAAATAAAATAATAATAATAATAATTAACCTTACTCTGGTTTTTAGCTCTTCCTGAAGACATGGATGCTCCAGAACAAAAAAGATGATGATTAAACAGGGTTAGGGAGCAAATTGCCGAAAAGAGATGATCAAAGAAGAACAAAAATCTGATCACAAATATGAAGAAAGAAAGGGAAGTGCTCAACAAGAAAGGTAAAAAAAATAATAACATAGTCTCTTGAGCCAAAATTTAACTTATATATATATATATATATATATGAAAAGGGTAGGAATCCTATTTTATTCGTGGCGCCACACAATTTTTCTATATAGCGCTAAATTGTGCCGCTACTCCCTACCCTACTTTCTTTATTACATATATATAATAAAAAAAGAATTTTTTTTCTAGCACCAATTTGTGGCGCCACCGTATTATTAGTATGACTACTTTACTCGCAATTGTAACGCCAATTTATTACAAGTCTTGTCTACACTAAAATCTAGCTCTAGCAATATTCAAGTTTATTTTCGAAAAATTTGTATTGTTATTGATTATATGCAAATCTGGAGCAAAAGTTATTATGAAAAGTTACAAAGTCTCTTTCACCATCCAATGCTTACTGCGAAATATTATTGTTCCGCACTAACCAGGGGACCTAATATAGATGGTGGAATTTTGAGAAGGGGTAAAATCATAAAATCCCTGTTGATTATGCTTTGCGAATCTTGCAAAAGACTCAAGGCTAAGCCTACTTGATTAGGCTTTTGGTATATAGCTACTAGAACTTGATATTGGTATATAGTCTCGGAATATATAACATGTTCTGCCGACTAACTCTGCTCTAATCATTTTTTTTATAGCTTTAATCCTGAGCAGAGTCGGATTGTAACACAATACTACTTATTCCACCAACATATGGCCAACAATTCTTATTCCATGTCGATATCATTCTGGAACGAGTTTCTCGACATTAGGGCTGAATTGCCTGTCGTCACCATGGTGGAAAGTTAATGGAGATGCACCCTGTCGGGTTTCTTTGTTAACACTTAAAAGACCTTAGGCATGTGCCTACTCTTGGTAAAAACCAGACTCTGTCTGTCTGAACTATACTTAATGAATTCCGATGTCTCGGAAAATTCTGAATTAACCCAGAGTTACAGTAATCTGGGACTTGTGCAATGGCATATGATAGTTTTCGTAAACCGAGACAGCTTTCGTACCAAATATTAGTTTTGTTTTGAACCTTAATTTGTATGCTCGTCTCTCGAGTATTCTCCAAGATTCAACAGTCTCCGAACATTGATTTGCGAGAAAACCATTGTCATGGAAAGTGTATCGAATCTTTCCCACAATGATCTTATAACCATAATAAACTCATAAAATATACTAACACAACCTGAATGTTGTTTAGATAGTTATCCTTCTTAATAAGCTATCAATACTAAAGTCATCGACTATATTTTGAATGATATAATAAGTAGAATCGAAGAGTCCATAAGTCACAACTCATACTAACCTTTTGTTGATAAAAAATGTAAGGATGTTTTCGTGAAGCTCCGATCTTCGTGTTCAAGGTCTCAACTACCTAATCTAATTGTCATATCTGAGACCTAACTTTAGCAGACAAAATCAAGAATTGTGTTTTGGCATCTAAACTTGTCAACTAACTTAGAACGTTAGTGGGTTAAACCAAGTAATGCTCTAAATATTGGTTTATGTGATCTTGATGTTCGGTGTTGTTTTTTCAATCTAGTTACTCTTACACCTGATCATGTTTCGGCTATTAGGTATAGGTTTAAGACTTACTGGTTTTCTCTGATATTCTCTGTAATGGTTATTTATATTTAGGTCACGCACTGATCAACGTTTTTTTCTCGAAATTTGGTGTTATTTTTATCCATCAGGTACAGGAGCTCTGACGACTTATCCGGCAAGTTCATTTTTTTTCCGACTGATCAATCCTATTTTAGCACTTCTTCTTTGGAAAGAGGTGTTCATCAGAATAACTTTTAAATCTGTATTGAGTTGCAGATCTAGCTTCAACAATTCAAGCTCTCCCACATGTAAACAGGTGTTACTGTTACTGTCACTGCTATTGGTTACTCGATATTGCGTTAAGTAAGATTTTACAACTAGAGATTAATTACTTTTTTTTTCCTTTTTGTGAAAATAAAATTTATTACTTGGTCATGTATTAAAGACGTTCACAATTAGTCTT
>JAJJMA010123075.1:0-12089 GCA_023529015.1 Papaver nudicaule
ACTAAGTCCCCAGTCGTTGAAGAGGGTGTTGGAGTCAAAATAGGCGAACTACTTGATGAAGATGTTTACCTCGCCGTCTTTACTGAGTAGTGAAGTTCTAGGAGGACGTTGGTGCCATGAGGTCTTGTTCCATGAGATTTGGCGCCATAAGGTGTGGCGCCATGGACTTGGTAGCGCCGTGGATGTTGGCGCTATGAGCTTTGCACCATAGTCTATTCGTTGTAAACTCCGGCAGCCCGCGTCTCGCGTGTCTCCTGATGTTTGCGCCATATATCTTGACTCACTGGTTGTATCACCACGAAATTTTTACACATGGTAGTAGACATCCAGGGAAGTATTGTGTCCAAAAATCTCTTCGAGGCTTCTCGTAGATTTTCCGCAGTACTCGACGTGGCCCTACACATGATTCCTGATTGCACGTCTCACGTATGTTGTAGTGTTTGTGTCGTATCTCCCAATACCCTTTCTGGATTGGTACGAAATTTTAGTATGTGTTGTGAGACATACAGAGAAAGATTGTGTCCGAAAATCTTTCCAAGATCCCTTGTGGATTTCCCAAACCGGTTGTTTCTTCGCGACGGAAGTTGCTGGCGCAAGAAATTCTGACAGCTCTTCTTTTCCCCAATGTTCACGCCATATTTCTCAAACCACATGGAGTTATTGTATGAAATTTTACCACAAAGTTATAGACATTAAAAAGGAGTTTGTGTATAAATTTTACCCAAGAACTCCTCACGAGCTTTCTGCAGCAACTGTTTTGGTTTCGTATGTAAGTTCTGTCCACTTACTTCGGTGTGCTTTAATGTTGGCGCCATATCTCTTGATCCACGGATTGGATTGGCACAAAATTTTTACACATAACATTATACATCTGTAGGAAGAGGTTGTCCAAAATTCACCTTCAGATATCTTACTGATCTTCCGCGTTGCTCGTTTTCGTGAAGGTGTCGTACAGCGAACTTGGTATGTAGTCCTTGCGCTTGGAGTACTCCACTCTGTCATCTTTTTGGATCTGGGTTGCCACCGAAGGATGTCAGAGACTCGTTGCTAGTGATAGCGGAGAGGAGTGTCACCACCATGATACTGCTTGCTCGAAAGACGAAGGCTTGATGGTGTTGTTACCAGGAAGATCCTGTGAAGATATGAATCATGGTGGCTTTGAGGCTTCTGTAGAGGTGTCGGTGTTGATTAGAGTTCTTCTCTTGGGTCTCCCTTCCTTCAAATGATCTGTAGCGGGTAGTCCCATGTTGTATGGATATCTCTGGTCGAGTAGGATCTTCCATGATGATGGAGCGCTTTGGTAGAGACAAGGGAGCATCTGTTGTACTTCACGTTTCCCTTTGGGTCGTGGCAGCTGGTATTGCTATCGGTACTTGGTGGAGTGAAGAGCGGCGGTGGCGAGGAGTCCCCAGCCATATTTTCTGATATCTTATCAGTATCTCTCATCGGGTTCGCCATTCCTCGTGCAGACACATGTGCATTGGTCTTTCGAAGATGAGTAGGCAGAGCGTTCTCTCTAGTTGTTGGGAATCCTCGGGTCGGGGTAATCCGGTTGTTCCATCCTTATTTGAACGTCTAATAGCTCCAGTACTTCGTCGAAGATGATGAGTCTGGGAATCCTGTATAGGCTTCAGTCCTCGTACTCCCCACAGATCTGCATCTTGTGCTTGAGTCACATTCTTGTTCAGGACCCTTCGAGTTGTATTGTGTCAATACCCTGTTATCTGGTTTGCTAATGGGTCTCCTGTTATCACGAGCTTCTTCAATCCTTACTGCTTGGATTTTTCTCTAGCAAGACAGAGACGGTTGTGGTTGATCACCCTGCGGCTTCTACAGTTTGAAGTCTAAACTTCCTCCAGTGAGGAGCATCCCCTGAGAGAGGGGTCTCTTGGATAGGGAGGTTAGTGTGGACGAGATAGAGATGCGCCTCCTCCTCTTGGTTCTCCAGGGGGTTTCTCTCGATCGAGTAGCAGAGTTGGACTGTTGGACATGCTTGTGTTCAGGTTTGTCTTGAGAGTCCAAACCCTGGAGTTCCTGGCTGGCTGTAGTGGTAACTCTGGAAGTCCCCATGTCTCGTCGTCATTCTCTTAGTGATGATGGAGTTGTCCGTCCCTTCAGTGTTTGTTGGTAAGTCCTTTGTTGTCATGGATACTACAAGCTTGATTTACCCCTTTCACTTGTGGAGTCGTGGCGTCGTGATTCTTGGCGTCGTGACCTGTGTTGTGATCCGCTTCGACCCACACTGTCACCTGAAGTTTCCAAAGCGAGTTTGAAGTCGTATGCTCTGGGTGTGTCACCTCTGTAGCTTGACTCTTCCTCTTATTCCCTTCGGTGATGATCTTCACAGAAGGTAAGTTGTTGTTGTACTGCTCGTTGATGGAGTTGATGTCGCCAATGGCATTACAAGCCTCTTTGCTTATTAGGGGTTCGCCCCTCTCCGGTAACACTGGTGTAGGCAAGGCAAGTCTTTTGCGGTTTCATGGAGGGCTCAGTAGTCGGTGGTGTCGATGCTCCCCTCTTGGGGAAAGGGGCCCTCTACACCTTATGTGGGCACGTTTGTCGGTGCTGGTGAACTGGTGTCGTCTCCTCCTCTGGACTCTGGAGTGGTCTATTCAAATCATTTTTTGCTGCATATCCGAGTTGTGGCTCTCTTCATGTTGAGGTTCCGCTTGAGTAGAGATCATCTCGTCATCCTAGACGTGGATCGCCGCGGTGTTCGTACTAGTAGCAGATCTGGGAGTCCCTTTGGCTTGTGAACTTGTTGACGGTTTCGCGGTTAGAGTTTCGAGATGAGCCGAGACTTCAGCTTAGGTCTTGATCCGTCTTTCCGGAAGATCGTCTCGACACTTGGCTAGTTCCTCCAAGGTTGGCGTCCTTGGCACTTCCTCTTCCTTTAGGGTGGTAGCATATGCAACTGCGTTCTCCCCTACTTTTGTTTGAGGTTGAACAGTTCTACATCTTCTTTGAAGTCTGAGATGGTCTCTAAGACTTCAGGCGGTATGTCGTAGGGGATGAGTTCGCCTTCTCCTTGGATCTTAACGTTGTACGGCTTGTCGCGTACAATCCCGGATTCTTGAAGGTCTTTGATGAAGATTCTTATAGTTGTGCCGACGTCTACTGCGGGTTTTCCAGGGTTTTCCTCTCGAACGGCTCTTCTTGGTCAAGGGGTCCCTCATTGACTCCCTTGGGTCCTGCAGGCGTGACTACTGCCTCCGCGATGCTACTCTTTTGTACAAACCGCTCCATGAACTCCAGAGGAAGTGTCTCCTGGTTGTTGTATATCCATGGGCGTTCCAGCACCATGTCGCTCTCGACGACTCCCTTAAAAATGTGAAACTCCGCTATGGTTGGGATTGTGGCGATTTCGACGGGAAGGTCGATCCACCCGTAAGTGCGTACTTCGGCCCCGTCGGGACCTTTGATGATGGCAGGGGCATGAATGGCTCTGCTGTGAGGGAGGTTAGCGGCTCTGAGGGTCTTGGCTGAGATGATGTTTACTGGGGATCCCAGGTCGATGAGTGTCTTCGAGAATTCAGCATGAGACAGGCGGGCGGTTGTGAGAAGTCCCCAGCCTTGTCCTTCTGTTGGCTGCCCCTGCTTGGACATTGTCTGCTCGTTGACTTCCTTGAAGGGTAGGCGTTTTCCCGATACTACCATGTTGAGTGTTGTGAACATGTATTCCCGCTGTGGTTTCGAGAGACAGAGAGTCTCGCATAGTTGGTACATTATCTCCTCCACTCTGTTGTTCACCGGCTCCTCAGGGAAGGTGAATGCTCGAACGGGTAGAGGGTCTTGATATACTCTTTCGTTTCCTAGGTGCAATTCCCCGGACTCCACCTTGGCTGGGCTTGCTACCTCTTTGACTGTAGGAGGCTGTCGTATCGGAGGGAGTTCGATTGCCCCGTCCTGGATCCAAATGTCTAGCAACTCTAGTATCTCCTCCATGGGGAAACGGGTAGTTTGGTATCTCTGGTCTGGCTTTTTGCCTCTGCATCTCCGGTTGCTGCGGCCCTCCTTGGTTCATTTTCTTGTTCAGGGTCCCGGAGATGAATTAGTGCGTTTTGGATGCGTCACTTCCGTGTCAGAGCCTTTCCTCTGTACTTCGTGCGGGTGCGGTGGTCGGTGTTGGTGGATAGGTTTGATAAACCCTGCTGCTAGCAGCTTCTGTATCTCGACCTTTATCTGCTCCTCCACGTCGTGTCGGAAATTCCTTGGTTGTTGCTTGACTGGTCTGGAACCTGGGATAATGGACAAGTGGTGTGTTACTAGTTTTTCATCGAGTCCTGGCATTTCCTCGTATGTCCAGGCAAACGTGTCCTTCGTTTAGGACCGCTTTCAAGCATTGGTGGTAAGTAGAAGCTACGACTTTGTTCTCGTGTAGCCAGGGCCTTCCCAGTATCATGTGGTACTCTGGTTCCTTCTCGATTATGTGGAACTTAGTCTTCGTGTGGATGGGCCCAACCTTCGACTCCAAGTTGACGTGTCCATATGTACTCGTCTTGTTCCCTTCGAAGTCCTTCATTATGATGGGATGGTAAACTATTTGCGGTTTGGGAATCCTTGCGATCCTCAGGGTCTTGAGTGCCTTTGATGTGAGCGGCTACGTAGAGGGCACGGTTGTGTCCTTCTTCAGCTAGCATGTCCTTGTCGGTGAAAGTGATGTCTTGCATCTGCGCATCAGCCACTATAGACATTTCGGAAATCATGGGTAAGGTTGGAGTGAGGTTGACTTCAAAAGCGATGCGGTTGAGGGCGTCGAACGTGTCTATGCGTTGTCCTTTTGAAAAATGGAGGAGTTCACAAAGTTTCTCAATGAGAAGGGTGGCCTTCTCTTTTGCCGATTTGTCGTAAGCGGTGAAGCTCTCGATGTTGATCGTTCTGTTGAAACGAGATTCTTGCGCCATCATCCCTCAAGGTAGACGCCTCCTCATAGAAAGCCTTCTGAACCGAGAGAATGATCTCCCACTGTGGTCGCCAACTGTTTTTACCTGGAAAAACAATGCACCGTCTCTGGGTACTTTCGTAGTGCTCGAGATCAAAGTCGAACAAGATAATCCTAAACCAAGTCAATGGTCGTTCACGTCTTGCTTCGGTCACAGAGAGGATAGAGGTTGGTCTAGGGGGGAAACAGCGAAGAAACTTGAAATCAGGTTGAAGGTGTGTTTTGGGTGTAAGAGTTCAAGATCTCCATCGTGAGGTGTGTTGGGTTACTCAGGTGTGTTTTCTCTGAGGTTCTGGTTGAAGATGTTCTTCTTCTCTGTTGTGTGTTCTGCCTTGGAAGATAGAGGAAGCCTCTATTTATAGTTTTTAACTCACCCTGATCTCTCGACAGAGAAGGTAGAAGTCGTGGAAGAGTAGGGGAGTGGATGACATGAGTTAGTTTCCGCAACTGCCTGAGTTGTGCAGAACATGCCCACTCGCGCCATCTTCTCGTAACTGTCCACTATCTCCATCAGTTTCTTTCAACTGTCGTAGACCGCCAGACCAATACCCCTAAAGTTATCCCCCCATGTGATGTTTTGATATCTCGAGTGATACGCGGATATTGCGTAGTTGAGTCGAGTAGGGTAGAGTCGTACGATTAGTCGCGACCAACATGAGTGTAGTGCCTCCGAGACACGAGTATAGGAGTGCATAGCACCATATCCCAGGGGGCTACGGCTTTGGCCTTTGGCTAAGGCCAACTGGCTAGTTCCATCATAGTGGCGCCATGGTTCATGGCGCCAAGGCCAACTTGTTGTGGCGCCATGGCCTTGGCCTCTTGGCCAAGGCTAATTTCTTGTGAATCCATGGTGGTCCATGGTTCAGGGTGCCATGCTATGTGGCGTTATGGCTTTGGCATATGGCCAAGGTCGACTTTGGGGCAACCTGTGCCTTAGTCGTGGTGTGTGTGTTTATGCTACAACACACTTGAAGTCATGGCGTGTTTATCCATGGTATGCTAGACCATCCTGAACTTGGGATTAGGTCTGCTTAAGCCTGCTTAGGCTGTTGTATGCCTCTCAGAGAGCTCTGGACCGGCCTGGAGCTTCAATATTCCTGAGGTTTGCATCAAGACTCGCATGTTGAGTCGTATTAAGAGGAAATCCATGAGGATACGTATCTGTTAACTCTTCACCGTGTACCATTGAGCGATCTGGTTCTGATATCGAGACTATGTCGGCATGAAGCAGATCAATGGGTTTAATATGTTGGTGAGAGTATCAGTACTGCACTATGATATTATCCTCTCCACAGGAGTTATAAGAGAGAACTCATAGAGAGTTTATCCAGCTCATGGAATGGGTTGCACTCTGAGCTATAGAGGGCTTGAATAGGCAATTGCCTTTAATAAGGCGTGGTTTCGAGAGTGTTTTGACAATCTTGTCCCTCTCTCATTTTTCACCATCTACAAAACCTTAATCTGAATGACGATGGTTCCCGAACCCTACGGTGAACAGTGACTTGGGAAAACTCATGAGTTCCAAAGTGTCAATTTGTACGCGTACTAGTACGTGAACCTCAGATTCGATGCATTTGGTCATGATTCAGATGGACGGTTTGCGAACCGCCCAAAGTGAATATTCTCTGGAATTTTCACTCGGTAAACTCTGACTCCTTATGTCTTAGTTGGACTTGGTTATCACGAAAATATATTATGTGGTCCATCTAACGGTTCTCAATGTGTCAATAAGATAAAGATTATCTGTGGTCTGTTGGATATCAATCTTGAAGTGTTTATGAGCTAATAAAACACTTGGCAGATAAATGATAAAAGATTTCCAATTGAGATAAAATCTAGGTTTCTTGGTTTGCAAGTTAGGATTTCCTAAACTTGTGGAACGAGTAACTAGTTGCTTTATTCCAAAGCAACCTATCTTGTTGAGTGTTATAAGGTGTCTAAGGACGAACACCACAAGCATCAAGCATACGTGAAGGTCCTTTGTGGAAGTGATCGTAAAACTCTTTTCACTTCGGTGAATGCTTGTTGTGGTATTGTAGGGGCATAATTCGGATGAGCCACGTGTCACCATCCTAGAAGAAGAGTAAGACAACGCCTTATGAACGCAAAGAGAACCAAGGACTAAGACTACGAACCATGGACCATCGTTCGGAGATACCGCCTCGGTCCACCAATCCCTCCGAAGTAGTTACCCAAGCTCGCCTCGAAGAATATATCAAGCCCGAAGAAGAAGTCTGCCGAAGTAGATAAACCGACATACGAGCCGAAGTCACTTGAAGACGAGGCGCACCAAAGACCTAGATTACTTAGTAGCTAAGATAAGGGCACTTATGTAATTATCTTGTAAACTTCCTCTATATAAAGGAAATATCTCCTAGGAGAGAGGGATCTTCTTTCACTTTCTCTCTCTTCCTCCTTCTCCTCTGCTCATCTTCTTCCCCAAAAACTAGATCTAGATCTAGAACTCCTCTTTAATGGAGATTCACGTAATCTTAGTATCTAAATACATACAAATCTTCTTATATTTGGTCTTTACTACTATAAGTTCGGTCTTTGATCATTGTTCATAGTACCCTCGGTATCGTTCTTATGGTCTTCGCACCATTAAATCTTAACTTAAATACTGTATGTGCGAGTAGATCTGATGGATGTGGTACCTCGAGTACCTATGCAGATTTTCCACTCGTACAGGTATAGTCATCCTCTATTAGGTAACAGTTCCTTTTGGGATTTACCTACGACTATAAAGACTTTTCTTGAGAGTTGGGAAGCACAGGTAGGATTGAGACCTTAGTGGTTGAAATCGGAGTAACCTGTAACCTTGGTAACCTGATCACGTTCTTGTCTATTCTACGATCATTCTCTTCTGATATAAGGTCATTCAAGAACTGATACGTTACACACAGGGTTGAAAGGAAATAACGCACGGCTGCACTCGGTGTTGTAAGACCTATTTAGCTCCAGTTGTATAAGTTTCTTAAGTGATTCTTTTTACAACTGAGGTAGAGACAAGTTGGGCATAGTTTAGTCGGTTTACTTGTCAGCCCCCGCTTGTAAATATATTTTCGTATGACCTGGAGAAATCCGAAGGAAGTCACTTTGTGTATGTCAAACTGATAGAGGACAGTTCAAACATACGGTTGATAATTGAGGTTGCAAAGCCGGAATTATTAACACAAGCCTTTAACAGCAGTTAAAGCAACTCCTAGGCCTGTAAAGGACGTCAGCTAGGGGAATCAAGTGCGTGACGATCTGTGGGGGATCTAGAGACTTAAGGAGTGCGACAGTAGCCAGTTCACTTGGAGGGTTAGAATTGGTCTCTGCTACATCCCATACCGAAGTCTTGTAGTAGGCTAGTGTTTGTAGACAGTTTGTACTGTGCGGTGTTCAATCTGGACGAGGTCCCGAGGTTTTTCTACAGGTTGTAGTTTCCTCGTTAAGAAAATCTCTGGTGTTGTGTGCTTTACTTTCCGCATTATATTCTCTGATTATATAATTAAAGCAAACACAAGAAGTATGTTATTATAAACCTGATCATTGTCCTCAATCCATCCCTTGGATTTACCAAGACCTTGTCTTGCGTTGGACTGATCCTTGTGATCCAAACTCAGGTTAACAGATCTGGATATTGATTTTTGAGATCGTCCAGATCTGACCATAAGTCTCACGAGCCCAAACGAAAAGTTGGTTGTATTTAGGTACCCCTGCTTTTCAAAGATTATTGAGGAGCTTCTTGCAATTGAACTTCGATTTGATTGTCACTATATTAGAGGTCACAGTCTATAAAAGAAGATTACGCCGGCCTTACGGATTCTTGGTTATTGTGCTCCCGCAGATGGCGTTGATGAATACATTTGTATGGGCAAAAAAACTTCCTTCGACTATCTCTCATTGTTGTATGTACTAATGCTTTTACTTTTATCCACCTTGAGAAATAATTTGTTGCTGTTATCAGTTATTTTCTTTCTCCTGGAGCCTAAGTTATCATAGCAAGATATTTTAGCTTAAAAGCAATCTGCATTTTCAGCAATTAAAATTTCATATGTTTATTTGCATTACCGTGGTGAAAGGACCTAACAAATCCAATGCCCACTGACCAAATGACCAAAGACGCGACACACAGTAGTTAATATCCGTTTGTGTATGAATCTTGATGTCATCCATGCAAATCATGGAAATTATTTGATTGTATTGTTTGCAGATTTATCAATACATTTCTTTTTATTTTCTTTCTGGATATCCAAAGCTTTTTGAGATATACTCGTTTTAGCTTCTTTAGGATATCATGTTGTTGTTGTTGTTGTTGTTTTAATCGACATAAGCTTCTAATTTAGTCGTCGGAATATTTTGGATAACTTTGTTGTCTAAAGTTTTCTCAGTCATCTAAGAATTATGGTTTCAGATGAATCTCTTTTAGTGAAATAAACTATAATAAAAGTTTATCGGCTTACCTCTAGCATTCATCATAAATCGCATAGATGTCTGTCGCATCATCATTCATTGTAGGCCAGAAATAGCTTTTTGTGTTCACTTTATCTGTTGGAGATCTTCTTCTCACATGATTCCCGAATTTTGTTGGGTGAATTTCTCTAATAATCTGTTTTTCATGATCATATATCGCACCATTAAGTACATCTTCTGCCAAGAAATCCACCATAAAATCGGTTGATGCTTGTCTTTTCAGAGCATTTTCTGTTAGATAGTTGAGATCATATTGGTCTGCATGTACTCCCCATTTTGCAATTCTTCCTGCTCTCCTCACATTTGATATTATATATAACTTTAATCGTATATTCAATTATCACTGATATCTTTCAATTTGAGAAATAATGTTTCAGCTTTACGGACGAGAAGTACAATGCCAAGATCACTTTTTCCGACTCCGGGTATTTTGCTTCTTCAGCAGTCATTGATTTTCTCAAGAAGTATATTGGCTTTTCATTCTTCTTTTCCATTTTTACCAATATTGCACTTGTTGCTTCAGGTGAAGTTGCAAGGTACAAGAACAATGTTTCTCTTTTGACTGGTGCAGACAACACTGTGACTTTCAACAAGTAGTTTTTGATTTTATCGAGTGCTTTTTGACATTCTCCATTCCACTCAAATCTTTCTGAATCTTGCTTGTTTTGCAGGAGATTGTGGAATGATCTACTTCTGTCTTATAGTCTGGATATAAATCTGCTTAAAGAAGCTAATTTTCCAATTAGATATTGAACTTCTTTTTACTTCTTGGTGGTTGCATCTCAAGGATTTTTCTAATCTTTGATGGATCAGCTTCAATCCCATTCTTTGTCACCATGTAACCGAGAAACTTTCCACTTTGTACACTAAAAGCACATTCATAAGGTTTTATCTTCATATTATTCCTCCTCAGAATCGCAAATGTTTCTTCTAAATCTCTCATATGATTTATCCTCAGTCGACTCTTGATTACCATGTTGCTTATGTAACATTCAATAGTTTCTCCAATTAACCCTTTGAATATTTTGTTCATTAATCTCTGACAGGTTGAACTTGCATTTTTCCAACCTAAAGGCATTGTTTTGAAGCAATATAACTCGCTGTCAGCTACGAATGCAGTATGTTCTTCTTCATCTGGATGCGTTTGGATTTGATTATAATCTGAGCAACCTTTCATGAATGAGAGTATTTGGTAATTAATGACTGTTTCTATTGTCTTATCAATGTCTGGTAGTGGGTATTTGTCTTTAATACAAGCATTGCATAAGATTAAATTCAATGCCCACTAAGCAAATTACCAAAGACGCGACACACAGTAGTTAATATCCGTTTGTGTATGAATCTTGATGTCATCCATGCAAATCATGGAAATTATTTGATTGCATTGTTTGCAGATTTATCAATACATTTCTTTTTATTTTCTTTCTGGATATCTAAAGCTTTTTGAGCTTTACTCGTTTTAGCTTCTTTAGGATATCCAATTGTTTTTTTTTTTAATCGATATAAGCTTCTAATTTAGTCGTCTGAATATTTTGGATAACTTTGTCGACTAAAGTTTTCTCAGTCATCCAAGAATTCTGGTTTCGGATGAATCTCTATTAGTGAAATAAACTATAATAAAAGTTTATCGGCTTACCTCTAGCATGCATATATCGCGTAGACGTCTGTCGCATCATCATTCATTTTAGGTCAGAAGTAGCTTTTTGTGTTCACTTTCTCTGTTGGAGATCTTCTTCTCACGTGATTCCCGAATTCTGTTGGGTGAATATTTCTAATAATCTGTTTTTCATGATCATATGTCGCACCATTAAGTACATCTTCCGTCAAGAAATCCACCATAAATTTGGTTGATGCTTGTCCTTTCAGAGAATTTTCTATTGGATAGCTGAGATCATATTGGTTTGCATGTACTCCCCATTTTGCAATTCTTCCTGCTCTAGTCACATTTGTTAGTATATACAGCTTTAATCGGATATTCAGTTATCACCGATATCTTTCAATTTGAGAAATAATGTTTCAGCTTTACGGACGAGAAGTTCAATGCCAAGATCACTTTTTCCGACTCTGGGTATTTTGCTTCTTCATCAGTCAGTGATTTTCTCAAGAAGTATATTGGCTTTTCATTCTTCTTTTCCATTTTTACCAATATTGCACTTGTTGCTTCAGGTGAAGTTGCAAGGTACAAGAACAATGTTTCTCTTTTGACTGGTGCAGACAACACTGTGACATTCAACAAGTAGTTTTTGATTTGATCGAGTGCTTTTTGACATTCTCCATTCCACTCAAAGCTTTTTGAATATTGCTTGTTTTGCAGGAGATTGTGGAATGATCTACTTCTGTCTGTTAGTCTGGATATGAATCTGCTTAAAGAAGTTAATTTTCCAATTAGATATTGAACTTCTTTTTATTCTTGGTGGTTGCATTTCAAGGATTTTTCTAATCTTTGATGGATCAGCTTCAATCCCATTCTTTGTCACCATGTAACCGAGAAACTTTCCACTTTGTACACTAAAGCACATTCATAAGGTTTTATCTTCATATTATTCCTCCTTAGAATCGCAAATGTTTCTTCTAAATCTCTCAGATGATTTATCCTCAGTCGACTCTTGATTACCATGTTGCTTATGTAACATTCAACGGTTTCTCCAATTAACCCTTTGAATATTTTGTTCGTTAATCTATGACA
>JAJJMA010123123.1:0-12233 GCA_023529015.1 Papaver nudicaule
CATTATGGCTTGGAAATAGGCCATGTGAGCGGTTAGAAGTTGGTTACGGCTTGGAATTGCGTGGCATGAGTAGGAGGACGTATGGAACAGTTATGAAAGGAATTTATTCCCGTGTTTGGCCCTGAGAATCATCAAGTGCACGTGTAGCAACATTAGGCCAGCAGTACACAGGCCAAACAGTTGCAGAATGTCACACCCTCAAATTGCGTCAACCAATTTTGGCTAAGGAATGACCCAACGACACTAATGGTTCAGTGAATCAAGCTTCACCCATAAATGCTCAGCCTTACACACTTGGTCAAATCAAGTGCACCCACAAACATCAAAGATTGGCAACAAAAGTCTTTCTTCATTTCTCTCATCCCTTTAATGCATCCCATACTGCATTAAGGCTTTGCCATGCTACTAGTTCCACACAAGATCAACACCATTCATGAACACTTATGAAGCTACATTTGCTAGGCCACTTGTACAGAAGCTAACAAACCTCCCCCACCCATTCTGTTCATCGTCCTCGATGAATGCAATACTCATTTGGGGCCTCCCGAACTACTTGGTTATATAAGCACACTTCTGGAAAAAACCTCTTCTCAGAAATTCAGCAACTTTCTTGGCCTTCCTGGCGTCCACGCCAATACTTTATGCCTAGTACCATTCACCACCACTTAGCTTTACTGCCTTGTTATTGATCCTGCCAACTTGAGATTTTATTGTTGTGCTGCGCAACACTTTAACTCCATGTAACTTGCATATCAATGCCCAAATGCAAATCTTGCGATTTTTCTTGGGCAAACTTCGTTTTTAGCCTCAAATCACCCATCCGTCAACTGTGCCTAAGTGTACACAACTTTGACATGCACAAGGCCAGCACTGTTCCAGTCCATACCGTCCATATGCTACCTTCTTTTGTGCTACCCATTGATCGTCGTGATCATGACCTTAGTCTCATACCTTCAAACTCCAACATTGGTTGCATCATGCAACCCAACAGGACTTATATGCGACTTGGCCTTCATTTCCAATCAGTTTTGCTGACACATGTCTTGGAACAAATTCCTCCACGGCTCTCCGTCAAGCTTCCCATAGAATATATAGTGGTTTTATGCGTACCAACTAAGCGCTATTGCTGCAAATACACTAAGGAACTTGTTTCCTTGAGTGCTATGGCCAAGTATAAGCCTCATACTTGATCCAACTGTTATGCACTTAACACAAATCATTTTGCCATACTTTGCTTGACTCGCCTAAAGCAAAACTATTGAGTTGCATAGCTTCTTAGTCTAAGCTATGACTAACTAGTTTAGGACAGAACTTAGCATCATACCATTCTCTGGCCTACGTCTCTTTCGAAACCAATGCGCCTCGGGCATTCATTCGAACCGCTTCACTCTTTGGAAAACTTTCCAAAGCTTATGAGTTTCTTCTCTTTACCCATTCCTTTGATGGACACACTTCTTGGCCTTGCTGCCGTTCTTGTATTGCACTCTTCTTAGCAATTTCCTTAGTACAATATGCAGGGACATCTCTTAACAACAACATGTCTTCACACCATCAAACTGATTTTGCACCATTACACTTTCAACGTCTTCTATTGCATATTTTGGCCAATATGCTATGTAGCATCTCCCAACGTGAACTAGCTTTACTTCGAATCAAAATAGACAAGTACTTTAACATCGAAAACCCTACTTCACTACTAGCTTACATAGAAAGACTTCAATCCCAACACCAAGGCCATACACGACCTAATACTTGAAAGTATACTTCAAATGGATCACAAATTCCTACACCAACTGATCACAAACTTGTAAGACCCAACAAGCACCACCAATGTCACACCCCCAAAGTGCGTCAACCAATTTTGGCTAAGGAATGACCCGACAACGCTATTGGTTCAGTGAATCAAGCTGCACCCATCAATGCTCAGCCTTACACACTTGCTCAATTCAAGCCCACAATCATCAAAGATTGGCAACGGAAGTCTTTCTTCATTTCTCTCATCCCTTTAATGCACTCTTATACTGCATTAAGGCTTTGCCATGCTACTAGTTCCACACAAGATCAACACCATTCGTGAACACGTAATTAGAAGCAACAACTCTTTTCATTACTTCAAGGAAGAATACAAAACTCGTCTAAAACAGGACTACAAATGGCCATAACTCCCAAGTGATGCCAAACTCCCTACAATGGCTAAACACATTGCCTATGCCTATGGGTTTTTCCCCAGAGTTCCCTCTCTATGACTTCATTATCGCCTTTTAGCAACAAACAAGGAAACAAGTCCACAACCAATTGCCTTGTACGCCACCAGAGATTCAGCCCAACTATCAATGTTCCTTTGCTCCTCCCATAACGAAACAACGTCCAATTAATATTTGGTCAGATTCCTCCAATCTGAGGCATTCATGTTGCTATAGCTTCTATGAACATTTCAAGAATGACCCATGCCATTCATATGCATCACCACTCCTTTGTCACTCTTTATTCCCGCATCTACTTCTTCAAGTGTAGCATTAACTTGTGCGACACATTGCACAAACTGGATTACAATGACTTGATGATTCTGAGCATCACCATAGTGCTCAATAAAGTCATATTAGCCAATGACTATTGCGGACTAAACTCCCTTCCTTGGACATTTGTAAACAAGGCCAAAATCCCTTGCAAATGAGGCATCGCTGCCTTCGTTCCATGAAGCAAGCTTATCCTGCAGAGATAGCATTCTTCCTCCAACTTGGAACATATTTTCCTGCCCATACACATCTGGTTTACCTTGTCATTACCCTTCGCCAAATCAAGCAACTATGACTGATTTTCTTTTGACAAGAATGTCCGTTGTGGTTCTTAGTCTAATGCCGGTCTTTGGACTCCCTAGTCCTTGCATTTCGACTCCACTACTTTACAACCAAATGCAAATGCACTATGCCCACTCATGGCATC
The DNA here is from genome assembly GCA_023529015.1 of Papaver nudicaule. Taxonomy (NCBI): domain Eukaryota; kingdom Viridiplantae; phylum Streptophyta; class Magnoliopsida; order Ranunculales; family Papaveraceae; genus Papaver; species Papaver nudicaule. The sequence continues at coordinate 2,944 of JAJJMA010123123.1, forward strand.
TTCTTGTGCAACTCTAGCATCAACAAAGAAACTTTGCTTAATGTAAGACCGTGGTGTATCGGTTTTTCCCGAACTTACGTTCTTTTCTTTGGCCTATCAACAAGCCATATGCTAGACAAGAATTGATCATACAATTCGTTTCTCATGACATCTCATATGCCACAGAACTTCTGGCCACAACCAGAATTGCATTACCACCAAGGTATATGCATCGAGGGATATACGTATAATCTTCCAACAGACTGGCCACAATGTCACAAAATTCCCATTACTTGCAGTAATACTTGGTATTGAAAACGTTGTGAAAGGGCCTCCTTCCTAACGCTTATACTTTCCGCATACTTGTGAGAACATGGACTTAAAACTCTGACTTACACCATAGAAGTCAACAAACTCTTGTGTTTTATCATTCAACCAATTGAATACCTTCTCTTCAATGGGTTCTTCCACGAACAAATGACACCAACACGAGTCACAGAGACAAAATCTTAACAAAACTAAATCCAAATCAGAGCCAATCATGCTTTGATACCGCCAATGTCACACCCCCAAATTACTTCAACCAATTTTGGCTAAGGAATGACCCGACAACACTAATGGTTCAGTGAATCAAGCTTCACCCATCAATGCTCAGCCTTACACACTTTCTAATTTCAAGTGCACCCACAATCATCAAAGATTGGCAACGAAAGTCTTTCATCATTTTCTCTCATTCCTTTAGTGCATCCCATACTACACTAAGGCTTTGCCATGCTACCAATTCCACACAAGATCAATACCATTCAAGAACACATAATTATAAGTAACAACTCACTTTCATTACTTCAAGGAAGAATACAAAATTCGTCCAAAACGTACATGACTACAAATGGCCATCACTCTCTCGTGATGCCAAACTCCCTACAATGGCCTAAACACTTTGCCTATGCCTATGAGGTTTTCCCCAGAGTTCCCTCTCTCTTTCCTACTGATTTACAAAGCTTATATACAGTAGTAAACAAGCCAAAACCGTGTGCAACCGTTTGCACAAGCCATGAACAACCAAGTGTCCATGGGTAGTTCCTGTAACCAACTAAAGTGCATTCTGCAACCGTCTGGCCTGTGTGCTGCTGGCCTAATGTTGCTGCACGTGTACTTGATGGCTTCCAGGACCAAACACAGTTATAAAATTCCTTTATAACTGTTTCATATGTACTCCTACTCATGCCACGCAATTCCAAGCCGTAACCAACTTCAAACCGCTCATATGGGCCATTTCGAAGCCATAATGCTTCATTCTCGTCAAGGCCATTTGCCACACTCTTTTGGACGCTACAACCAGCGTGTGCACATGCCATTTAAGCCTTCTAACTTGATGCATATCTTTGACCCACAAGCCTTAAGCTGCATTGCTTCCTTTGGCCGAGTACTTGACTTGCAATAACGAGTTTGGCTGCGCCAGTGCTTCTCATGCATTACCAAAGCCTTGGCCAAGCTTTGGCCTAATGCCTAGTTCGTTTTCTTGACCTATTCCATGTCCTTGATTCATTCCTTGAAGGGGGCTAACTCTAAATTCCTCGAACATTCAACATTGACCAATCAATGTTGCATATGCCAAATGGCCTTCCTTGTCTTAGCCTAATGTCGCTTCCTTGTTGGACTAATAAAGCTATATTTGCTAGGCCACTTGTGCAGAGTCTAACAAACCTTCCATTTACGAGAAGTCGATTGTGATTATACCTCTTGAGTAACATTTTCGGAACTCCCAAATTCATGTTGATCTGAATTTTAACTTGTTGACCATATTTTGTAACTTGCAAATATTTCAAAAGTTCAATAATCTTGGTGCCTTCACCATATCGAAGCTTTTGATTATTATTTTTTTTGAAGGTCTTGGTACTCTAGAGCTAGTGTGTCACTGTCATACGTAGAGTAAAGACAATGAGATAAATCCCATTTAAAATGGAAAAGATAGCAGGTAAGTTAGCATTTAATATAGGACTCGGGTGATGTGTAAAGTAATAATGATCTAATATACATATATTATCAGTTTTACGATCATGATAATTTGGTAAAGAATGACTCAATTATGACATGATTTTTCTTCAAACTAATGTCAGATTGAATTTTCATCTTGGAATTTTCCTAACACCAGATGATTTTATGGTGTTGTCACTTCATATGCAACGAAAACTATCCAGTATAAGCCTTGATTCTTCCGTACTCTACTTCCCGTAGAACTTTTGTATATTCTTCTGATATATAATATATTCGCTCTTTCGATGATTAAAAAAATAAAACTATTCAATATTTTCGTAAATTTGATAGTTTTTTTTTTATTTGAAGGTAGTTCTATAACTACAGTTTCATTTTCAACTTCAACATTATCACTTAATTTATTTCCGGTGACACTCATTATCTCCTTTCCATTCGGTGAATCCGAGATCATGTTCTGTTCACTCTTTAGGGTAGTTCAATAGGGATTCTCTGATGTGGCGCAATCCATTTAGCAAATTCTACGATGAACGAAAACAAAACAATCTGCCATGAGCATCTGCTTTTGCATCTACAACGGTAAGTTCATTACATCTAAACATTAATCTTCTTAGGATTTGGTTCTTTGGACATTTCTTTTTTTACTAGTTTTTTATTTAACAAATGAGTAAATCTAATGAATTAATATAATTATATTATTGACTATTTAATATTGCACTTTAATAAATTTTTACCAGTCTCAACGCTGTTATTTTACGAGGGTTATAGTGCATTTGTGTAAAACTGCTGAAAATCTACTCCACCTCACCTAGAAGACACACATGCTGCTTGACAGTGGGAACTTTGAAATTTGGTCAAAGACTTGCCAATTGCAGGGGTATGTCAAAGTAATATTTGACATGAACAAGGCCAAATGATCACAGATGTTCCCACCTTCCTCAAAGTGACTCTTTATCACAACCAAAAATCATACAAAAACCAAAACAAAACACACAGAAAAAGAAAAACCAGAAGAAGAAGAAAAAGAAAAAGAATGAGCTCTGGAGTAATATCTGAATATGGCAGTTTCTGTCTACAGCTAAAACCCTATCAACCACTCTCAACAAGAACAAACAACATTTCTAATTTTGTTTTCTTCAAAACCCATTACCCAAAACCAAATCTTCTGCTTGAAAACCGTGTTTCTAATTACAGAACAAAAGCTACCATTAACGATCAGCATGTGCAGGAAGAGGAGAATTTGTTATTGTCAGATGATTTGAGTTTTTATCAGCTATTGGGTATACCAGAAGGCGTAAGTTTCAATGAAATTAAACAAGCTTATAAACAATTAGCAAGAAAGTATCATCCAGATGTGTCACCACCAGATCGTACAGAAGAGTATACAAGAAGGTTTATTCAGGTTACAGAAGCTTATGAGATATTGTCTGATCCAACTAGGAGAGCGCTGTATGATAAGGATTTGGCTAGAGGGTTGCATCTTGCTTTCTCTGCGAGGAAACGTTATAATCATCCTCACCGCAATGATGAGGTAATTAAACATCTCCTTGGGCTTGTTTCTCTGTTCTTGGGTTCTTATGAAATTGTGCTTGATTTGGGTTCTGAAAATTTTGCTTAATTTCTTGATTTGGATCTGTTTTTGTTGAATTCAAGATCTGGGTTTTTCATAAATTGTTGTTTTTGAAGTGAAATTCTGGTTATTTGGATCATAATGCAATACAACCAGAATTTGGCTCTGCTTAATGTGGGATTGGGTCTATATCATGTTCTTGAATTCCTGGCAAATAATTTTGTGTTTGTGCACTTAGATAGAATGTGGTTATGACTAATTATGTTAAGCTCATTTCGTTTGTTGTATTAGACTTGGAGGTTTAGATGGAAATTGCTGTGTGATAAGTTATTTGTTCCAGAGTATGCATTTCATTAGTCATATGAAGATGTGGCCTGGCTGGGCAAATCTCTTGTGCAGACTTTCTATCTTGACATTCATTTTCCTTTCCAATTGTATTGTATTAGACTATTAGTGCCCATTTCGCTGTCGGAATCTTCGTTTAAGAATCAAATCTTCATTGATTACTTTATTATCAACCTTTCCAATTGTTTATGTAATTGAGTGCTTGTTATCTTCTCTGGCATGACCCAGGTCTATTATTGTTTGTTTGGCATTGGGTGTTTTACTCTATATAAAAATTCAGATTTTATTCTAAATCTTATCTATTACCTCATGCTTGTATGTTAATCTTACAAGGTTCTTTCTGTTTGAAGGATTTGGATGACAGAAGTGAGTGGAAAAACCGTTGGCAGTCTCAGTTAACAGGATTAAAGAGGAAAAGCATGAACCAGGCTTCAGCAGGAAAAATGTCGTGGGGTGCTCGAATGCGCAGGCTAAGAAATGAACAGCCATCAGGATAGTCATAAGTACTTAATTTTGTTTATGTGTTTGTGTATATCTTCCTCGTCCTTGGTTGAATCAGAAGAATTGAATGTAGAGAACAAAAACAGACCTCTTGGTCTTTCTTCCAACCCATATGTAATTAGAATCAACGAATTGTACAGAATTAGAATAAATGTGGCTAATATATTTTCTTTTTTGTTCCACTGTCGAGTCGAGTTCTTTATTTCCCCGAATATGAACTGAGCTGTGAGTGTCTTCTATTCGTTTGCTCTAGAATACATTGGTGTGAAATGAAGTTGATAGATAGATATAGTTTGTAAGAACTTGCTGTCAGTGTTTTATCTGTCATCTTCATTTGAATTTTCTCGAAACAGTCGATTTCTACTTACAATCGACTCTTTATTCTTTTCTCTTATTTGTGGAGACAATTTGCAGATTTCCTAATCCCTCAAACCTTTGTCACAAATTTTAACCTGTGGCGATAATTTCATTCCATGTAATGACTAAACATCTACATCTTTAGCAATGTATCATCTTCTTGATTCCTTTTTTAAAGTTAAGATACTGTTGGCGTGACATAATTCTTCCATGGATTTCAAATGATAATGACATTCGTGGATATGCTTGCACAGTTGCGCCTATTTTGCGCTTCCTATTTCCTTGTATTGTTGATTCACACTCGTCAGGGAACCATTAACAGCCCTTCGGGAAATGCCCAACTTTTTCCAGTCTCTACATCAACTTCCTTTTTCTGGAGTTTTTCTTTTGGATCACTGCATAGCATCTTGAAAAACTTTGGCCTGTGCATGAATAGTATTGGCTTTAGCCATTGTTGCTGCTGTTTGGAACTTCTAAGCTTACCTTCAAGTCTCATTCACCATCACTTCAGTAATGTCGATGACTCGTATGGTCCACATTTTGGCGGATTAACTCCTAGTCAATAATTTATTGTGGTCCCAAAGATATTTTTCGTATTTTTTCCCAGACCAGGTAAATTGTTGAGCTGATCCTTAGCTTGAGGGTCATGATCGGATAATATATACTACACGTATTACTAGAGTTTGTCTGCTCTTTATCTGTACATAGCTCAGCTGTTTGGCAGAATGACTTGAGAGAGTTTTTCCTTTATAACCTGGGGCCTGGTCCTGGGCCTGGATTACTGCTCTCTTCGACAGCTGATAATGTACAGTATGCAAAAACGGACTTATGTCCTAGAAAAGTCAGATTTGCACCATAGACAGACTACAAAGTTAGATGGAAATCATGGAAGCGTTTCAATGAGGCAATTTAGTTATATTCTGAACTTTATGTTAAATTAGCGTTCAGAATTCTCCAAAGAAACTAAAAAGTATTTCGTCTCTTTTCGGCACGGCTATTTTTGGTAGAAAAGTAGAGTCATATGAGAGGAATATATCCTCAAAAATGGAGCTTCCAATCCAATGACGTTTAAATTTTATAAAAGAAAATTGAGCCGAAAGTGTGAGACGGTGTGATAATAAGAGTGAGTGGAACCTCCCTTTTTAACAAATTCCTCTACTTTTGCCTTTTGAGCACATAATGAATAAAATTGGGTTTTTGCCGTTGTTTTTTTTTTTTTTTGAGAAACAAGGGCTAATGATTTTATTGAAAATGAAAAAGGAATGAAAATACAACAACTTGAGACAGAACCTCAAGCAAATAATTCAAACAAACATCCTACACTATGATTTTATGAAATGCCCATCACAGCCCAACTTACAATTAGATTTCTAAATTCATAGTGTTTGAACCATCCAAATAGACCTCCCCATTTGTAAACCAAATACTTCACACCATTGATGATAGTCTCTGCATCATTGCCTCTCTTCTTACCCATCACTCTCGCATTCTTCTCCTTCCAGATTGCCCAAATAACAACATGAAGAATGATACTCCAGACCCTCTTACTTAGTGTAGACTTTCTGATTACAGGCCAATTCTGAAGATGTTCCTTAACTGTGCTTTGTTGGACCCAAACATCTTCAAATGAGCTTGAGAAGAAGTCCCATATTTCCTTTGCAAACACACAGTTGAGGAAGATGTGAGAAAGACTCTCATCAAAGTTATTACAGAAGAAGCAATTAGTCTCTGCAATCTCACACTTGCCCCTGTTCAAATTGTCCACTGTAGGGATTGCATTGTGAATAACAAACCAGCTGAATAACTGAGCCTTCCTAGGCACATGTTTTTTCCATACACATTTCAGTTCATTTGCAGAGTTTAATGGGTTGTTCTTCATAAGCCAGTTGTAACCATGTTTGACTGTATATTCAGAATTTGGGGAGCATGTGATATTGTCAGCATCATTATTCAGGGATGAAGTGTTACCCAATCGAGTCAGTAGATTTGTGAGTTCTGCTACAACTTCATTTGATGGTGCTCTAGTCAATTGAATCCTCCATCTCCCATTGTGAATGAGATCAGCTACATCAGCATTCTTGTTGGATGCAGCTTTGTAAGCTTTCTTATGTGTTTGACAGAATGGGGTGTTCCCCTTCCACTTGTCATGCCAGAACCTGACATTCCTCCCACAGTTAATGTGTGTTTCTTCCATCATCTGGAAAACTACTTTCTCATTCTGAATGCCCCTCCAAAAGCCTCTGCCAAAAGCCTCCTTGTACTCATTTGGCCACACATCATCTGAATCTGTCTTAGTCTTCAGTTGAATGGTTCTTCTCCATATTGCTTCTCTCTCTTTGTGGTATCTACTGCTCCATTTTGCAAGGAGGGTCGTGTTTGTGGTTCTTAAATCTCTTCTTGCCACACCACCCAAAGCTCTTGGTCTACATAGCTTTTCCCACTTGACCCAGCAAATTTTCTTCTTTTCTCTTTTGCCACCCCACAAAAACTCTCTCATTATTCTTCTTAGCTTCTTTTCCACAGAGACTGGGAGTTGCATTATAGACATAAAGTATACAGGTAAGCTCATTAGAGCACTGTTGATGAGTTCAATCTTAGCTGCTCTGGCCAGGAATTTAGTTTTCCACTTAGCTAATTTCTTGTTAAACTTATCCACAATACCGTCCCATACTGTTGTTTGTATTGCAGTAGTGGCATACCCAAGTAAGTGATAGGCAACTTCTCCACCTTGCAGTGTAGGATGTCAGCCAAATCATTTATTTTCAGCTCATATGCTTATGACAGTGCTCTTTTCTAAGTTCACTCTCAACCCTGTAATGGCTTCATAGACTTGAAGCACAATTACTAAGTTTTCCACATTCTCCTCATTAGCATCTAGGAATATGAGAGTGTCATGCAAATTGCAGATGAGAGACATTGAGCTCAGAGTTGATGTTGAATCCTGAAACCATGTTGAGCTCTTCATCTCTAAGTAACAGTTTGGTTAGCACCTCAGCCACAAGAATGAACAGGAATGGTGAGAGAGAGTCACCTTGTCTCTGTCCTTTTTGGTGTCTAAATTTTTCAGTAGCTCCTCCATTGACCAAAACTGAAGATTGAGCTGAGGCCAACACCAATATATCCATCTTCTCCACTTGAGACCAAAACCAGTAGCTGCAAGGAGACTGTCTACACATGACCAACTTACATTGTCAAAGGCCTTTTCAATATTCAGCTTGCATAGAATTCCAGGCTACATGGCTTTGAGTCTAGCATCTATCAATTCTCCAGCAACCAAATGCCATCTTGAATCTGCTTGCCCTTAATAAAGGCCCCTTGGTGCTCAAAGATTAGTTTGGGGATGACAGACTTGAATCTTGCAGCAAGAATCTTGAATATTATCTTGTATACACATCCTACTAGACTAATTGGCCTAAAGTGCTGGGGAATAAAAGACTCTTCTCTCTTTGGGATGAGACTAATAAAAGAGCAGATGATTCTCCAATTCAGTCTCTCTTCCTCAAAGAATTCAGAAATTACAGCCATAAGATCTTCTTTGATGATAGACCAAGCAACTTGAAAGAACTCCATAGGGTACCCATCAGGCCCTGAAGATTTGTTCTTTCCACAGCTCTTAATTGTCATCCACACTTCCTCCTCAGAAATAGGTCTCTCCAACCATTGCTTCTCTTCTTTAGAAATTTTGTTAAACACATCCTGGTTCATTTGAGGTCTTATAGGATGTTCTTCAATGAATAGTTTTGAAAAGAAATCAGTGAACTCTTTCTTGATATCTTCTTGATTGAAATTGTCCACCCCCCTATGGTTAGCTTATGAATTGTGTTCCTTCTTCTCCTCCCATTAGTCATTTGGTGTAGATACTTAGTGTTGGAATCACCAAGATAAAATTGTTTACTGTAGGCGTAGGTATATGTCTGGTCACAAGATACTGTTGTGATGTGGTTAATTCATGGGATTTAGATGGTAAGTAGGATCAGGAGTTGCAGGCTTCAGGTTCCAATCTCATGTTGGATTCTTGGGTATAATTTGTTCTACCACTGTGACCACATCATGAAAGCAAACTTTTATTATCTTTTATGAATCCTTATTATTGTATACAAAATGATTGAAGCAGTTGTAATTTGGATTTTAGACATGGAACCCAAAGTCGAAGACAGAGCCATATGCACATTCTGCTGTGGAGATAATGAAGTTGGTGCATCAATCTGTTGATGACTTCTTTGAAATCCCAGTTGGGATTTCTGATGGTTTAGTTCAAGATCTTGTAGATGGCTTAGAGCTTCTTATACTTGATTATACTTCCTTTGTTGCATCATCTGGTAAGATTTGTCATATCTAGTGACAATATCCTCCTTCAACTGAATTTTGAATTATGTTTGCGGTTTAATAATGTCTAGATGAATGACTTCTTCTTCCATTGAAATTTCTTTTAACAGCTAACATTTTTCTGTCTGTTCGATGACATATTTAGGTTCGAAGCAAAGCTACATTCCTCAACTCCCCCCTTTAACAAGATGCAATCAATATTCGAAATTTATCCAGT
>JAJJMA010123127.1:0-26813 GCA_023529015.1 Papaver nudicaule
TCCATTGCAATGGTTTGCTTGCAAATCACTTGTTGGATATGGGCGAATCTAAAGGAGTACTCTTGAGCAAGATTCCAGTGGATTATAGCTGAGGACGTCTAACACGTCTAAGTACTGGTTAAGCCCAGAACTTCCAGCGGATCCAAGTTAAACCCTAATCTGAATGTCGACGGTTCCCGAACCGTTCGTGAACAATGACTTAGGAAACACTCTTGAGTTCCAAAGTATCATTTTGTACGCGTACCCTACGTGAACCTCAAAATCGATGCTTTTGGCTGTGATTCAGATGGACGGTTTGCGAACCGTCCCAAGTGAATATTCTATGGGATTTTCACTCGGGTTAAACTCTGACTCCTTATCTCTTAGTTGGACTTGGTTATCACGAAAATATCTTTTGTGGTCCATCTAACGGTTCTCAATGTGTCAATAAGATAAAGATTATCTCTGGTCTGTTGGATATCAATCTTGAAGTGTTTATGAGCTAATAAAACACTTGGCAGATAAATGATAAATGATTTCCAATTGAGATAAATCTCTGTTTACTTTGTTTGCAAGTTAGGATTTCCAAAACTTGTGGAAGTAACTAGTTGCTTTATTCCAAAGCAACCTATCTTATTGAGTGCTATAAATAGAGGTGTCTAAGGACGAAAACCAGAAGCATCAAGCATACGTGAAGATTACTTTTGGAAGTGATCGTAAAACTCTTTTCACTTCGGTGAATGCTTGTTGTGGCATAGTCATCCTCTATTAGGTAGCAGTTCCTCTTGGGATTTACCTACTGTTTTAGGTATAAAACAAATAAGAGAATCTGAGGGGTAAAGTATGAAGTGTGATGATGTAATAAAAGATTGTGATGAATTCGAGAGGTCAAGATCGAACAAGACTCGCCTAAACCAAGAAATGGCCGTTCGAGTATTGCTTCAGTTACAAGAAGAGGATTTTAGGGTTGGTTTAGGGAGGGAAGCAAAGAAAGATGAGATCAGAGAATATTGCAAGATAAAGATGAATATTCAGTTCTCACTAGATAATAAATGCTGAATGAGAAGAGTTAATCAATTATCGATAAGATAGACTTGATTATACTTGCACTGAACTTGTTGAACTTATCTTTTTGGATGAGATTGAGATATCGAGATGATTTCCCCAACTGGTCGAGTGACCTATTTATAGCAATATATTCTCAACTGATCTCGTAAGAAGTGGAAGAAGTGGAAGAGTGGGAGTGAGGAAAGAGTGGGGTCAGTTGTTAAGAGTCTTGCGCCTAATATTAGGGAAGACTAACAACCCACTACCTTATCCCACCTTCTCAGCAACGTTCACACGACCTAGTTATCTTTCCCGTTAAGTGATTGAGCCGTTGCAATCACACGTGCCGTAGACCGCCAAACCAAAACCCTAAAAGAATATCCCCCCATGTAACTTACTTGATTCTCGTAAGATTTGTTAAATATTTGTTTATTTGTTAAGTCAAAGTTGACTAGTGCAAGTCGTATCAATTACTGATAAGCTTAGGACTTTGCGATAAGATAGAGATTAAGCGATAAGCTTTGAATATCTCTTTAAGATTTGGTTTAAGGATTGAGCCGGGCAATCGCCGTTTAAACCAACAAATCTAAGGGTTGAGCTAGCAACCGCCATTTAGATAAGATAAGATAAGTCATCTAAGGGTTGAGCTAGCAATCGCCATTAGATAAGATAGGTCTAAGGATTGAGCTATGCAATCGCCAATTAGACCGAGAGGATTTCAGCAACTCTCTGTGGCAATAGTCAAATAAATACGACTTTCGGTTTGCCATAAATAAGGGAAATTAGTTTGTGGCATGTAATGCACCAATTCCCTGGATAATGAAGACATATGAATGCCCAAAATAATATAAGTCATAGCCATGAGCCATGATTAAGAATTATAGCACTGATTTATGGAAGCAAGTCCATAATCAGGAAAAACAGACGAATGATGCTATCACGGCGTAGCCATCATCAAGAATGCATAAGCATTGCCAATATAAGACCTAAAGATAGGCCACAATAATTATGATAAGCTATGTTGCATAGCATGATAATAATCCCACATTGGATATAAAAGGATAAGCCATAACATTTATGTTATTTTCGGATTTCTGAACAGTTTGCATGTTGTTCATTGGTAAAATCGCCCAGGCCAGCCTATATTAGGTAAAAATCTGAATTTTTAGTATGTTACAGGAAATTCACAGAGGAAAATATTTCGTGAAGGAAGCGCCTTCTAATTCCTCACGGATTGGGCTGTAAAAATCACGCCATGAAGAAATACGTGAGCTGAACTGCCAGATTTCCGAATTTGATTAGGAAACTAGAGTATTATGGACTTAATAGAATCCATAATCCTCTAGGATTTGGATCAGTGAGGCCCATAAATAGAGAGAGGCTAGGAAGAGGTGAACCCTAGCTCAAAGGAGGCAAGGCTAGCCGTGAGGGGAAGAGAGCAATCATGGACCTCCATAAGTACGAGTGAGGGGAAACAATAAGACCCCCACGAATTAGGCAAGAGCCAACTATAAGGCCCCCATAAATTAGGCTAAGCATGATTATGAGGCCTCCAATATTTGGCCAAGGCATAATCTTGGACCCCCAAGAGTTGAGCAAGGGTGATGCCATGGGCATCCAAAGATTAAGGCGAGCCATAAGTATGGACACCCAAAAACTAAAGGGAGAGATGACCATGGACGTCCAAAAATCAGGCCAAGGAAGTGGCATGGACGTCCAAAATCAAGCCAAGCTAACTAACATGGATATCCAAAGGTTAGGTCAAGCTAATGGCATGGATACCCAAAGTTATGGCGCGCTAGAAGTAATGGATATCCAAGAACTAGGGCAAGGGATAATCGTGGGCCTTCAAGGATTAGGCAAGGGAGGATGCATGGGCATCCAAAGATGAGGCGAGGCCAACGCCATGGGCATCCAAAGATGAGGCAAAGCTAATGCCACGGGCCTCCAAAGACTAGGCAAAGCTAATGTCGTGGGCATCCAAGGATTAGACACGGCCAATGCTATGGGTACCCAAAGATTGGGCATGGCCAGGTTTTAGGCGTGGCCAGGTTTTAGGCGTGGCCAACTCCATGCCTTATCTAAAGTCTAGGCTTGGCCAAAGTTTAAGCGTGGCCAAGGTTTTGGCGTTAACAAGGTTTAGGCGTGGCCAAGTTCTTGGCGTGGCCAAGGTTTAGGCGTGGCCAAGTTTAGGCATGGCCGTGACTTCTAAGGTATGCCAAAGCCGTGTATATCCAAGGCATGCCAAAGCCGTGCATATCCAAGGCATGCCAAGTAGTGGCGTGCAGCTCTTAGGGCTTTGGCTAACTTGGCTAATGCGCATGCATAGGTATTTTAATACGTAGGTCAGGGATATGGACCATGCTACTAGGCTAGGGTCGCGAGATATTAAAATATGGCTAACGACAAACCAAATATCTTATCCCTACTGTAAAAAATAAATTCATACCTTATCTCGTGCTATTCCAGGACGCCAGAAATTGATGCGAAATTACTCCTGTGACCTCGTCGCCAAAAACCACCATCAACACCTACGACTATAAAGACTTCTCTTGAGAGTTGGGAAGCACAGGTAGGAGATTGAGACCTTAGTGGTTGAAATCGGAGTAACTTGTAACCTTAGTAACCTGATCACGTTCTTGTCTATTCTACGGTCCTTCTCTTATGATATAAGGCCATTCAAGAACTGATACGTTACATACAAGGTTTTGAAAGGAAGCAACGCACGGATGCACTCGGTGTTGTAAGACCTAGTTAGCTCCAGTTGTATAAGTTTCTTAAGTGATTCTTCGTGTACAACTGAGGTAGAGACAAGTTGGGCATAGTTTACTCTGTTTACTTGTCAGCCCCCGCTTGTAAGTAGATTTTCGTATGACCTGGAGAAATCCGAAGGAAGTCACTTTGTGTATGTCAAACTGATAGAGGGCAGTTCAAACATACAGTTGATAATTGAGGTTGCAAAGCCGAAATTGTTGACACAATCCTTTAACAGCGGTTAGCAACTCCTAGGCATGTAAAGGACGTCAGCTAGGGGAAACAAGTGCGTGACGATCTGTGGGGGATCTAGAGACGTAAGGAGTGCGACAGTAGCCAGTTCACTTGGAGGGTTGAAATTGGTCTCTGCTACATCCCAGACCGAAGTCTTATAGTAGGCTAGTGTTTGTAGACAGTTTGTACTGTGCGGTGTTCAATCTGGACGAGGTCCCGAGGTTTTTCTACAGGTTGTAGTTTCCTCGTTAAAAAAATCTCTGGTGTCTTGTGTGCTTTACTTTCCGCATTATATTCTCTGATTATATAATTAAAGCAAACACAAGAAGTACGTTATTATAAACCTGATCGTTGTCCTCAATCCATCCCTTGGATTTACCAAGACCCTGTCTTGTGTTGGACTGATCCTTGTGATCCAAACTCAGGTTAACAGATCTGGATATTGATTTTTGAGATCGTCCAAATCTGACCATAAGTCTCACGAGCCCAAACGAAAAGTTGGTTGTATTTCGATACCCCTGTATTTTAGATTTATGGTCAGATCTAGACGATCTCAAAAATCAATATCCAAATTTGTTAACCTGAGTTTGGACCACAAGGATCAGTTCAAAACAAGACAGGGTCTTGGTAAATCCAAGGGATGGATTGAGGACAACGATCAGGTTTAAAATAATGTACTTCTTGTGTTTGCTTTAATTATATAATCAGAGAATATAATGAGGAAACTAAAGCACACAAGACAACAAAGATTTTTTTAACGAGGAAACTACGACCTGTAGAAAAACCTCGGGACCTCGTCCAGATTGAACACCGCATAATACAAATTGCCTACAAACAATAGCCTACTATATGACTTCGGTCTGGGATGTATCAGAGACCAATTTCAACCCTCCAAGTGAACTGGCTACGGTCGCACTCCTTACGTCTCTAGATCCCCCACAGATCGTCACGTACTTGATTCCCCTAGTGACGTCCTTTACATGCCTAGGAGTTGCTTTAACCGCTGTTAAAGGCTTGTGTCAACAATTTCGGCTTTGCAACCTCAATTATCAACTGTATGTTTGAACTGTCCTCTATCAGTTTGACATACACAAAGTGACTTCCTTCGGATTTCTCCAGGTCATACGGAAATCTACTTACAAGCGGGGGCTGACAAGTAAACCGAGTAAACTATGCCCAACTTGTCTCTACCTCAGTTGTACACGAAGAATCACTTAAGAAACTTATACAACTGGAGCTAACTAGGTCTTACAACACCGAGTGCATCCGTGCGTTGCTTCCTTTCAAAACCTTGTATGTAACGTATCAGTTCTTGAATGGCCTTATATCATAAGAGAAGGACCGTAGAATAGACAAGAACGTGATCAGGTTACCAAGGTTACAGGTTACTCCGATTTCAACAACTAAGGTCTCAATCTCCTACCTGTGCTTCCCAACTCTCAAGAGAAGTCTTTATAGTCGTAGGTAAATCCCAAGAGGAACTGCTACCTAATAGAGGATGACTATGCCACAACAAGCATTCACCAAAGTGAAAAGAGTTTTACGATCACTTCCAAAAGGAATCTTCACGTATGCTTGATGCTTGCGGTTTTCGTCCTTAGACACCTCTATTTATAGCACTCAACAAGATAGGTTGCTTTAGAATAAAGCAACTAGTTACTTGTTCCACAAGTTAAGGAAACCCTAACTTGCAAACCAAGAAACCTAGATTTATCTCAATTGGAAATCTTTTATCATTTATCTGCCAAGTGTTTTATTAGCTCATAAACACTTCAAGATAGATATCCAACTGACCAGAGATAATCTTTATCTTATTGACACATTGAGAATCGTTAGATGGACCACAGAAGATATTTTCGTGATAATCAAGTCCAACTAAGAGATAAGGAGTCAGAGTTTAACCCGAGTGAAAATCCCAGAGAATATTCACTTGGGACGGTTCGCAAACCGTCCATCTGAATCACAGCCAAAAGCATCGAATCTGAGGTTCACGTAAGGTACGCGTACAAATTGATACTTTGGAACTCAAGAGTTTGTCCTAAGTCACTGTTCACCTAAGGTTCGGGAACCGTCGACATTCAGATTAGGGTTTAACTTGGATCCGCTGGAAGTTCTGGGCTTAACCAGTACTTAGACGTGTTAGACGTCCTCAGCTATAATCCACTGGACTCTTGCTCAAGAGTACTCCTTTAGATTCGCCCATATCCAACAAGTGATTTGCAAGCAAACCATTGCAATGGACAAATGGTATCGAATGTATCTCATGCATTCTTGTGAACTTAGTATTCGTGGGAACAAATACCAACATAACACATGGTCATGTAGACAAGAACACGATCTTAATCGCTATTAGTATCTCTACTAAAGTAGCCGACTATTTCGAAAGATAGAGAAAGTAGAATAGATGAATTTCCATAAAAGTCATAACTCCTACTAACCTTTTGTCGATGAAGAATAAATGATGTCTTCTTTGTCTTCACAGTCTTCGCCTTCAAGGTCTCTACTACTTAGTCTATATCCCAATTCCGAAATCTAAACTCTAGCAGACTAAATCAAGAATTGTGTTTTGACACCTAAAACTGACAACCAGCTTGACATACCAACGCTAGTGGGTTTAACCGGACAATGCCCTAATAAAAGCACTCAGATGGGCATATTTGGACCCGAGGAACAAGCTACCAATCGGCAAAGGCATACCCCGAGCTAGTCGAACAACTTATGGGACGACAATATGCTTCAGCGTCCCGACTTGATCATCCTCAAATATATCCCGCGACAACCAGAGTGTGAGAAATGCTGCTATAAGCTTGGTGTTGCTGAGAGCATCACTCCTACCTCCAGACGAATACCAGTAATGGATCCACCTGATATAATTCTCATCAGCAGAGGCGTTAGGTAAATGAAGATCTTTGATTTTTGTGTTTATTTCATCGACCATAGCATCACAAGGGAGTCCCGGATGGTTTTTTGAAAGCTTCCCGGGTATTGGAAGGTGATACATAGCTGATACCGCCTCCGAAGAAATGGTGATCTCCCCAAAGCCCATGGCAGCAGTATTTGTGGACTCACACCAACGAGAAGCAAAGGCGACAACACCGTCAACGTCTACATGCAGCTTCAACTTATCATATGCCCTCACCGCGTGCGCGATCCCAACCTCTTCTAAAAGATCATACACCTTCTCGTCATTCAACATGGAGTCCAACCAAGGGATCCACTGAGCTAGAGGAACTCTAGGAGCACCAAAGTCAATTGAAGAAGCCCCATATTCACCTCGTTGTAAATAGAACCTGATGATTTCGCAGGGTACGACAACTGACGACGGAGACCTGGTCTTGCTGTTGTACTTCGGAGCAAAACGAGCCTCTGGATCGACTCGGCTCACAAGTGGGGTGGTTCTTCTACAAATCTCTTTATACGCCTCAAAGAACTTATCCTCAGCACTAGGCGTCCCAACGATAGAAGGCACAGGGGTAGCATCGGCACCACGTCTTCTCTGTAACATGCAAACCATCCCAAGTAAGTTACTACATACTCATGCACATGTAATAATAATCACTCTCCTAATAACATGAGCAGTTATGCATAGACACTTACTAAAGTATACATGCAAAACAACATATATGCTACATGAAGGAATGGCCTTAGCCATAAGCTGAGGCCGTAAAAAAAATAAAAAATAATAAAAAAATATGCGTATGCGTATAAGTACGTGTGGCGCCACATCCTGTGGCGCCAGCAACCTGTCTTTCCAAGGACACGTGTGTATATACATATGTATATATATATACGACAAAAAAAAATGATAAAAAAAAACCCTAGGTTACCTTGTTGCTCCTCGTTGTTGCTCCACTTGACGACATGCATGATGAATAAGGATTAACAAGCACAATTAAAGAGAATGAATCAAAAGGAAGAGAAAAATATGCTGCTCTGAAAACCCTTTTCTCTTTTCTCTTCTTTGTTGAAAACTTAACCTAGTTATGTATATATATATATATGTATATATATGTGTATATATATGTATATATACACATATATATATACATATATATATACACACATACATATACATATATATATATACATAACTATTAAGAGTCTTAGTACCAGTAAAACTCCTAAAAGGGGAAAGAAGGACACAAGGCGCAAGGCCTTTCTTAAAATTCTACCAGCCCTAGGGCTGGCGTGAAAAAAAAGAAAAAAAAAAACACGCAACACGGATTTCGAGGCGCGACAGTCATGCCGCCACGGCCACAGCCGTCCGCGCTGTACCCCATGGCGCCATGGCCACGCTCTTTGCTCCCTCACCCACGTATATATATAACATTTTTTTTTTTATATATACACAAGCTTGCCACCAATTTTCAAGGTCATTAACACTAAGACCTGATCTTTTGTAAATCTCTGCTAAAAAAAAAAAAACTTAAGGCCATTAGGATTGCTATCACCATCCGAGTGCTTAGTATGAAACATTACTGTTCCACACTAACCAGGGGACTTAATGTAGATGGTGAAAAATGAAAGAGGGACAAAAATGTAAAACGACTCTCTGATTATGCCTTGCCTAAAGGCAATTGCCTACTCAGGCACATCTCTATAGCTCAGAGCGCAACCCGTTCTACGAGCTGAATATACTCTCTATGTGTTCTCTCTTATAACTCCCGGTGGAGAGGATGATATCATAGTGCAATGCCGATAACCCCACCAACACGTAAACCCATCAATTTACTTCATGTCGACATCGCCTCGAATTCCTCGATATTAGACTTAAATTGCTCAATGGTATGTGGTGGAGAGTCAATAGAGACGCATCCTCACGGATTTCCTCTTAAAATACGACTCAACACCTGAGTCTCAATGAAACTCAGAAACATCGCGGCTCTAGGCCTGTCCAGAGCTCTCTGAGAAGCATACAACAGCCTAAACACACTTAGGCAGGGCATACTCTAAACAAAGAATGGCCTAACATACCATGGATAAGCATGCCATGACCTAAGATACGTCATATCCCAAATGCGCCACAAATGATTAGCCTTGGCTACAGAAGCATGGCGCCATACTCATGGCACCACAAGATATTGGCCTTGGCCAGTGGCTGCAAAGTCACGGCGCCATGAGCATGGCGCCACAAGATATTGGCCTTGGCTGCAAAGTCACGGCGCCATGAGCATGGTACCACAAGATATTTTCCTTGGCCATACAAGGTCGTGGATGCAAAACCACGGAGCCATGAGCATGGCGCCACGAGATGTTAGCATTGGCCATGGCGCCATGAACATGGCGCCATATGAAACTGTCCTTGGCCAATGGCCAAGGCCACAACTGTTGTGACGCCATAAACTATGGCGCCACTGAATCTGACCTTGGCCCATGGCCAAGGTCGTGGCCACCTCCACCATGCGCCATATTCATGGAGCGATAAGTTCTAGCCTTGGCCAATGGCCAAGGCTGATGCTATACATCCATTATGCGTGCCTCTAGCGCCACACTCACATTGGCCATAGAGTCATAGCCACACGATGATGTTTAAACTCAACACAACCATGAAATATCTGCATACTACTCGAGACATCAAAACATCACACGGGGGGATAACTTTAGGGGTATTGGTCTGGCGGTCTACGACATCGTTTGTACCATAGTATTTTGGCGCCCTATTATTGGTTAAGTAGAGCAATATAGGCACCGAAACACTAAGCTTAGGCTAGGCAACCAAGATATGGGGTGGAAACAAGAAAACTCCCAAAGTTAGGGCGCCACGTCAGCAAGTATGCCACATCAGCAAACCTACAAAGTCGATGGCCAGGTAAGCATAGAGTGACACGTGGCAGGACCGTGTGGTGCCTTGCCAGCGAGACCGCGCAGTCAACAACACTGTCAGCAGGATGCATGACACGCTCAGGAGGCGACACATGGCACACTCAGGACGCACCACGTGGCACACTCAGGACGTGACACGTGGCTGTGGCAGACTGAGACACGTGGCTAAAGCCGGCGCCGGCGAGTTCACTGTTCCGACATGTGTCGCTGGGTTGGACTTCCGGGTCAACCCGGTCCGACCCGTTCCGTCCGACCCAGTCGTCCGGCCCATCGGGCCTGGGTCGGTCCGGCCCTGTCCGGCCCCACTCAGGCTGTTTTGTCTTCTTTTGGCCACCTTCGGGCCTTTCTGCAGACGATCCAGCGGTCCATTTGTGCAGTCCAACGCCTGTGGATCTGAAGGAAAGTTCTGGAGACGCTTGCAGGCCAAGTAATCACAGGTCATCCTAATCTCGAAATTAGGGTTTGACCTAAAAACAAACCATATAAATACGGGGGCCTGGATCACCAAAAGGTACGCAATATTTCTCATACACATTCACCTGTGCAAAACACCTACTGACTTTAACATCGGAGGGTTTTCTGCAGGTACCCCCCCTCCATCACAATCCAGTTCGTGTGAAGATTGAAGTCTGTAACCAGATATCCAGATTTACAGTTTCTGCGTTCTACATCAACAATTATTGTGTCTGTGCTGGAATTTTATATTCGGGTACAATTATTGACGCCGACTAAGGGGAGTTCGATAAACCCTAGAAAGCAAATCTCTTTTCTCTGAAAGAAGGATGGTCAGAATCGAAGAATACTCAGTATCATTAGCACCCAGCTCGCGACATCAACATCCTTGGAACCAACCTGACGGTTTCCAATATCCTGAAGAAAACGTCGCAACAGGAGCTGGTTGGGGATATATGCCGCCGCAGGCGGCTTGTTTAACGATTTTGACGCTGGTGACTATTACGGTGATGAATACGATGATCTTGATGCTGATGATGAAGGTGAGAGGTCTGCGACCCTCAGTCCAGATCCTGAACCAACGCCTGATTTTATGCAGCATCTGTACAATGAATTTCAACACTGGCAAAACGTCAGAAGACAAGATAGGTCAACATCCAATACTACTCATGGTCAAAGGCTTCAGCCAAGCGGAAACCGAAACCAGAGAGGTAGATCTGTGTTCGAACGCTTAGGACCAGTTTTGGTACCAACAGGAGATCTTCCTAGACGAAGACGACCTGAACAGGAAAACTGCCATGATAATGTCGGTTTAGCAGACCGTTCTTGACGAGAACGAGGTCGTGAACGAGAGTCAGCATCTGAGCAAAGCACCGCTCAGGTCCGTTCTGGAGTCAAGCGTTTAAGGGATGACCTTCAAGGTCAGATAGCAAGGAGAGACAGAACACGAGATGATCGCAGCAGTTCAGGAAGCGACACTGCCAGCAGTGATGTTGCACCCCGTAGGAGAAGAGTTAGGATTGAGGACCACAGACCCAGTCGGGCACATCGACAGAATTCTCCTGAACCCATGGACATTGGTGACGTTGGTGCCATTACTGAGGCACGTCTCAAAAAGATGATTGATCACGCTTTGACCAGGAAAGAAGGCAGAGAAGATAATCTGAGCCGACTCCATCGGAGCGCTGGAGCGCCGTTTAATGACAGAATCAGGAATTTTCGTCCACCAGAAAATTTCCAAATTCCAAAATTACCACAGTTCGATGAAAGATCGGATGACCCATCACAACATGTTCTGCTCTACGAAACAGCCATGACGTTATGGGAGAGCGAAGATGAGCTGATGTGCAAGATTTTTCCGCAGTCGCTGACCGGTGGGGCCATTGTATGGTTCAACTCGCTCCGGTCAAGATCAATTGGTTCGTATGATAAACTTATCAAAAAGTTTTTTCAGCAATACAACCATAACAGGCGTAGTCGGAAGGAGATTCATTCTCTTTTCCGATTAAGGATGCGAAGTGGGGAGACTTTAAGGCAGTTTACCCAACGGTTCAGGCAGGAACTCGCAGAGGTGGATAACGCCAGTGACCAGCTAGTCATCGAAGCATATAAACAGGAAATTCCACTAGACAGCTCAGGAATTTACAATTCCCTTGTTCGTGAACCAGCAAGAGATCTTGAGGAGCTATATGAACGAGTTGAGAAGTATGCACGTGTGGAAGATGATTTGAGAGCTCGAAGAGAAGCAGATAAGTCCACCCACCAGTCACTTGATGGGAAGAAAGATAAGTCAAAGAACCGCCAGAATGGGCAGAACAATGATCGTGTGGAGTCTGGCAAGAATCGTCATGAGAAGAGGGAGATTGGAGATAGAGGTCAGGACAGAAAACTGACACCTTTAAGCATCGGGCTCTCTGAATTGTATAACAAAGTGAACAAGGAGTTGAGTCCTCCCAAGCCGTTGTCAAAGGATTCGCGTGATAGACGCGACAAAAACAAATACTGCAACTATCACAAAGATATTGGGCACATTACAGAGGATTGTTGGGCGCTCAAATCTGAAATTCAGAAGATGATCGAAGCTGGCAAACTCCAGGAATACGTGAAAAAAGACCATGCACGAGAACCAGTTCGTCAAATGTTGAACGTGAATCATGTCATTAATGTCAGTTATGCCCGGATTCATTCGATGACCAGGCGAGCTGCGAAGGACGAGACGAGAACGAAGCTGAGACAACTAAAAGAGTGGTATGTTCTTAACCACGTCGACTTTCTCAAAGGAAAGGGGGCAGAAACTCTGGAGGTTGGATGCGCGAAAATCGAGTTCATATATGAAGACAAAAAAGACGTTTATTACCCACACAACGATGCTGTTGTCATTACTGCTTGGATTGGCATGTTCCGTGTCCATCGATTTCTTGTGGACACGGGTAGTTCGGTGAGCGTCTTGTTCTCAGGAGCTTATTCAGCCATGAACTTGTCTGAAGATTTGATCGAGGAGGATGAAAATCCTGTGATTGGTTTCAGTGGAGAAACCACCAAAGCTATCGGCAAAGTGAAACTGCCTATGACTGTAGGTACCAAAACTGTTATCAACAGTTTTCTTCTGCTTGATTGTCGAGCCCCTTATAATGCAATTGTGGGACGTGACTGGATACACGCGATCGGAGGTGTCACATCAACATACCATCAGTGTTTGAAGTTCGTCGTTCCTGAAGGAGTTGTTAAAGTTCGAAGCGACCAAATGACGACCCACAAATGCCATGAAAACGCTATGGAGTAGTACAGAAAATCTGATGTGACTGGTCACCACATCCTACATGCAGAAACCAAATAGCAATTACAGCAACCTCTCCCGAGTGAGTCATATAAGGGAGAGGATGCTGCTGATCCGGCAACAATTGAGAAGTTGTTGGAGGTGCAGATTGGGAATGAGGAACATATAACTACGTTCGTGAGAGCAGATTTACCCCAGTTTGTGCGAGATGAGATGATTGCACTGTTAAAAGCGAATCTGGATGTTTTCGCTTGGGATTTTTCAGAAATGCCAGGAATAGATCCTAATGTGGCTTGTCACAAGCTGAACATCAACGAAGGTTCGCGTCCAATTCGTCAGAAGCCTAAAATATGTCAACGACAAAGAAGGCTGGAGTAGTGATCAAGGTCGAGAAACTTTTGAAGGCAGGATTTATTCGTCCTGTGCAATATCCACAATGGTTGTCAAACATTGTGGCAGTTCCGAAGAAGAATGGTAAAATTCGTGTTTGTATCGATTTTACTGATTTAAACAAAGTATGTCCGAGTGATCCGTATCGCCTACCAAGAATTAATGAACTGGTTGATGCAACTTCTGGATATAAGCGACTGTCATTCATGGATGGTTATTCTGGATACAACCAAATACCATTGTTCGAGGAAGATCAGGAGCATACTGCTTTCATAACTGACAAAGGAGCATACTGCTATACTGTGATGTCGTTCGGGCTCAAAAACGCAGGTGCAACATATCAGCATTTGGTAGACGATATGTTCATCGACTTGATAGGCAAGACTGTGTAGGTGTACATTGCTGACATGGTAGTAAAGTCAAAACAGGAGAGTTCGCACCTACAGGACCTGCAACAGGTTTTCGATATTTTAAAACGTTATCGCATGAAACTTAATCCATCTAAGTGTTCGTTCGGGTTGTCATCTGGCAAGTTCCTTGGGTACATGATGACCCATAGGGGTATTGAGGCGAATCCAGAACAAATCAGAGCCATCCAGGAAATGCCATCACCGAAAACGAAGAGGGAGGTTCAGAAACTTGCTGGTCGAATCGCAGCCCTGAACCGTTTTATATCAAACTCTTCTGATCGATGCAAGCCATTTTTCGAGGTTCTGAAAAAGGCATCCAAATTTGGGTGGCCAGATGAGTGTGAGGAAGCATTTAGGGCAATAAAGTTGTATTTGTCTACTCCACCAATTTTGGTTAGTCCGACACCTGGGCAGCTAATCGGGATTTACCTAGCTGCGACAGAGGGAGCTGTGAGCGCTGTTTTATTGGTTGTTGATCCACATGAGAAGCCAGTTTATTATATCAACAAACGTTTAACTGGGGCAGAACCGAGATACACCAGGATCGAGAAAATGGCACTGGCCCTAGTTCATGCCTCACGACATCTCAAACCTTACTTCCAGGGTAGGGAGATCATTGTCTATTCAAAGTACCCATTAAAGAAAATTCTTGGACAAGCTGATGATTCGAGTCGTCTGGCCGTATGGGAAAACTGTCTTGGAGCTTACGAGATTAGGTACGAGACCCGCACAACAGAGAAAGGACATGTTGTTGTTGCTTTAATGGCAGATTTCCCTGTTGATGACATAAATACTATAATGGAAGAAGAACAGTTGTTGCTGAAACCCCTAACTGTGACCACCCGCCAGCTGGGGGCGAGTCTGCGATCGAGGTTGAAACATCCGAGCCAGTTTGGACGGTAGTTACAGATGGCTCTTCCAACTTCAGCGGAGTAGGTGTTGGATGTGTTATCCATACGCCAGACGGTTCGATGATCGAGAAGGCAACCAGATTGGAATTTTCAGCGACAAACAATGTAGCTGAGTACGAGGCTGCAATTGCAGGATTAAAAGCTGTCAAGCAACTGGGGGCGAAAACTGTGAAACTGATCACTGACTCAATGCTGGTAGTCAATCAGTTCTTGGGCTCCTATCAAGCGAAAGATGATGTCTTATCTAAATTGTTTGAAAGACCTGGCAAGTGGGTTTCACAAATTTTTGATTATGCAACGTCCGAGGTTGGGAAATCGTCATGCTGATGCCTTAGCTTACTTTTCCTCTGCAGTTGAGTCTAACACTGCTAGGTTCGTAGTGGTCGATTTTCAACAGTTACCTAACATCTCCAAGAGTCATTCAGTCTTGACCCTCGAACAAGCTAGTGGGGGCGATACTGTACCTAACAGTGCACCAGAAGACGCTGAGATAGAGGATGCAGAAGGAGAATCAGGTGATCGTGTTGAAACTGTGTCACACTGGCGCAAGCCTTATATCCAGTATTTAAAAACTGGAGAACTTCCTGAAGAAAAGAATCTTCGTTTAAAGATTACCAAACATGCCTGGAGGTATTCCCTGATCGAAGGCGAATTATACCGAACTCCAGTAGCTCTGGAACCATATCTGAGATGTGTCTGCTGAGGATGCACAAAAGATTTTGAGTGAGGCACATGAAGGAATCTGCGGAAATCATGCTAGAGGATGCAGTCTTGCCCATCGAGTACTTACCCAGGGGTATTACTGGCCATATTTGCAGAAAGATGCCAAAGAGTTCGCGAAAAAGTGTGTAGCCTGTCAAGAGCATGCACCAGTCCCAAAAAGGCCTGCTAACGAGTTATATCCAGTTTTGAGTCCCTGGCCGTTTGCTAAGTGGGGACTCGACGTGATGGGACCTATCCCTCGCACTCCTGGAAATGTTAAATATGTGCTGGCTGCAACGGATTATTTTACCAAGTAGGTGGAAGCAGTGGCACTGACACATGTAGAAAGTAACGATGTCAAGAGATTTTTCTGGCAGAATATCGTCTGTAGATTCGGAATCCCATATCAGTTGATATCTGACAACGGAAAACAGTTCGATTCCAAGACTGTTAAGGAGTTCTGTGATGTTTAGGCTGTTGTATGCCTCTCAGGGAGTTCTGGACAGGCCTAAAACTTCGATATTCCTGAGGTTTTCATTAAGACTCGAATGTTGAGTCGTATAAGGAAATCCATGAGGATGCGTCTCTGTTAAATCTTCCCCATGTACCATATAGTGATCTGGTTCTGATGCCGAGGAATTTGAGGCGATGGCGGCATGAAGCAGATTAATGGGTTTAATGTGTTGGAGAGATTATCAATACTGCACTATGATATCATCCTCTCCACCGGGGGTTATAAGAGTGAACTCATAGAGAGTTTATTCAGCTTGTAAAATGGGTTGCATTCTGAGCTATGGAGATGTGCCTAAATAGGCAATTGCCTCTAGGTTAGGCCTGTTTAGAAAGTGTTTTTACAATCTTGTCCCTCTCATTTTTCACCATCTACAACCCTTCATAACATAGAGCGGCATGACAAAAGACCCTAAGGGGCAGCCGAGGGCTAGCTACATGACTCCATTTGTGACAGTGACGACTGTTGCAAAAGGTGAAATATGTAAATACCTCGGTACGAGTGACATACTTGGGGGCGAGCTGAGTAACCGCTCTAAGGGGCGAGTTGAAAACACCTCAACGTAGGTCAACTGTGGAGAAACCCAAACTTCTTAACCCCTAACAAGTTAGAGGTTAAGAGGGGGGCGATGTTTGTACCATAGTATTTTGGCGCCCTATTATTGGTTAAGTAGAGCAATATAGGCACCCAAACACTAAGCTTAGGCTAGGCAACCAAGATATGGGGTGGAAACAAGGAAACTCCCAAAGGTAGGGCGCCACGTCAGCAAGTATGCCACATCAGCAAACCTACACAGTCGATGGCCATGTAAGCATAGAGTTACACGTGGCAGGACCGTGTGGTGCCACGCCAGCGAGACCGCGCAGTCAACATCACTGTCAGCAGGATGCATGGCACGCTCAGGAGGCGACATGTGGCACGCTCAGGACGCACCACGTGGAACACTCAGGACGTGACACGTGGCTGTGGCAGACTGGGACATGTGTCGCTGGATTTGTGCGAGTGTAAAATCTGCATATGGACTCCACACTCTACAGCCATTAGATATTTGAATCACAAGTATGAACCCTAATCAAAGAATCAAGGTGCAAATGTAAGGTAGAAGACACATGATGCGATGGATGCGAACTACGTCATGAATTTATTACTTTCTTGGTGTTTGATTACACAAATCTCCATTAGAGAAGAGTTCTAGATCTAGATCTAGTTTTTGGGGAAGGAGATGAGTAGAAGAGAAGGAGGAAGAGAGAAAAAGTAAAAGAAGATCCTCTCTCCTAGGAGATATTTCCTTTATATAGAGGAAATTTACATGATAATTACACAAATGCCATTATCTTAGCTACCAAGTAAAGGAGGTCTTCGGTGCGCCTCGTCTTCAAGTGACTTCGGCTCTTGTATGTCGGTTTATCTCTTCGGCAGACTTCTTCTTCGGGCTTGGTATATTCTTCGAGGTGAGCTTGGGTAACTACTTCGGAGGGATTGGTGGACCGAGGTGGTATCTCCGAACGGTGGTCCATGGTTCGTAGTCTTAGTCTTCGGCTCTCTTCGCGTTCATAAGGCGTTGTTTTGCTCTTCTTCTAGGATGGTGACACGTGGCTCGTCCGAATTATGCCCCCACAGTTTGCTCCTTTGCTAATGGATGTTTCGAAGATTAATCCGTTAACAAATTCTTCTTGTCATAATTGATGGTATGAGACACGTGGATTCGTGAGATTCATGGGGTGTGCTGACTTGTGTTATATCCTTCCATTTATCTTCGGTACTTTGATTTGCTTCAGCAGCTTCGAACTTGTAACATTTACGTCTTTGTTGAGTTGTCGGGGAGGTATGCTTGATTGAATTAATTGTTATTCTTTTCTCGAAAGAGATAAGTGCCATGGACTGACTTCAGCGTTTGCATAACTGGGCTTCGTTGATGATGAATGGTTACTTCATGAATCCTTTGAATTTTGAGATGACCTTCGTTGGTGTACTTCGATGTAGACAGATGATTGCTTCATTTTGTAACTAGCTCGAAGGGTGGTAGCCGAGATGTTGTCGAGGTGTTTCTTTTGTTGTGATATTTTCTTCCTTCGGACTATCTTTCGAGCGAGATGAGTTCTTGGCTTTCCATTGTTGTCGAAGGAACTGAGCGGAAGAGTACAAAATGTTTTTCGAGTATGCATACTTGCTCCTACTCTTACGTGAAGTTCTTAGACGGCTTCTTGAGTTGTTTGATGTCGTTGTTGTTGCCTGATTGTTGCTGAAGAAATGAGCTTTGAAAAATTTTCATGCGGGATTCCCTTGTATAGTTGCCCCCCTTTTGCTTTCGAACAGTGAAGGAATTGAACTTTTGGGAAGCAAAAGGATTGTTTCATACCGAAGTGTACCATCCACAAAGCGAATTTGTTGTACGAGGAGGTTGTCATCCAATGGTTGTGCCCCTGCATTCTTTGTTTTGCTCCAGTTATTGCTTCGGTGTATTGACTTTATGGCTCTCCATTGTGAAACGAAGGATGCCATTCTCCTTGGTGAATGGAGATTGCTGTCACTTTGCTTTGCTCCTTGGGTCATTTGATGTTGTTTTCTACGAGTGGGTCTTTAGCGAAGTTCTTGTATGTACAACCATCCTCGAGCGTTTTGAGAGCGAAGCCAATTTTGAATCCATTTCACTATTTTTTATCGAAGAAACCTTGGTGCATGCTCCTGCTTGATGCCTTAATGAATACTTCAAGGTAATATCTTTGTGATTTGTTTGTGCCCCTGTCTTGCATCTTTTTGCGTTTCGATTCATTTGTACTTCGAGCCATCCTGCAAAATATTTTGATTCACCTGTAATGAAGTGAAGAGTATTGTCAATTCATTCTTTGATAAAGTATATATTTTGAATCATTCTTCAATGAAGTTTTTCTTTTTCATGATCGAGTCATGCTTTTCTTCAATGCATAGTTTTTGTAGTCTGACGTGATCAGGCACGTACTTTTCTCGATGTATTGCTTGCCTGGTAACTCGTGATCAGGCACGAAGTTTACCTTGCAAATTATAGGCTCCTAAGGTTACTTAGAGTGCAACTTCGGGGCTTACTTCGATGTGGGAGGCAGTAAACCAAGTTAGTGGGTGCGTACGGATCACCCTTCCCAAAGGCTTTGAGCTACTCGCACTGGTTTCAAGCAAAACACTGGCTATCGAGACCATAGGTACCCGTTTTGCCTTAGTACGTTAGGTGGGTATCGAAGATACTAAGTATCCTCCGAGAGAACGTGGTGGTGTTCTGATAACCCATTTATCCCAAGTAGAGTAGGAAACTTATGGTGGGTAGCTGCTATGTGTCTCGATAATAAAGTAGCACAATGGGGGAGTGCCGGTCAAGGCTGGAGCTTAGACATGGTACTGTTCTCCTATCGCGGCCTGGAGTTCAACTTATTCTTTTCTCGCTAGCCCCTCCTCAAGGCTGCGCTTGATTTTTGGAGGAGGTCCCTCGGCTGCGTAACTCGCTTGCCATTCCCGTGAATGTAAGCTAATTAGCTGCCTCGGGGTTCCATCCACCTCTAAAGGTAGATGTTAATCCCATTTATCGTCCCCTCGACGCCTCAAAAGAGAGGTCGTATGGTAGTGGGTTCAAATGCGTCTCGGCTTATATAGCTTTGATGCAAAGTTCCCACCGCTAACGGGGTGTCTTGTGGGTAGAGGACTGTGCCATATAGCTCGTAGGGCCCTTACGACTATATGTACATCAGCTCTGTGCCTGCTATTCGAGGACTTTTTATTTTTGGCGTTTTTTGCCTTGGCGTTAAAGCCTTTTTATTTTTGGTGTTTTCTGCCTTGGCGTTAAAGCCTTTTTATTTTTGCGACGAGGCACTTGGGGAGATATGGCGTCATGGCATGTTCTCTTTTATGGCGTCAGAGCCTTAAGAGATGTGCCTAAGCAAATAGGACTTTGTTGTGGTCGGAGCTTGCTTATCCGAGGTTGATGTAATTGCTGCTTCAAGCTATCGATGCATGTTGACTGTCCCGAGGACGCTGGAAATTTGCTAACATTTGTTTTGCTGATGAGATGATAGTTGTTAATAAAATACTTTCTTGAGTTGTTGGTGAAGCATCCGGGTCCGAAATTGTAATACGAGTCCGAGATAAATTGGCGGTTTGTTATCATGATCGAAGGTGGGTTGGCGAAGCTGTTTGGTTATCAGCTGAACTGGCACTCCGAGGTTACTGATGTTGAGTCTTCGAAGTTCTCAAGTGTTTGCTTCGGAGCTTGAAGAGGTAACTGATGCTGCTTGATGATGATGGCTCCGAGATTATGTACTTAGCTAGCTGTCTCCTAGATAAGCATCGGAGTTGAGTATCAAAGGTGAGTAAACATAGTCATCGAAGTTGTATCCGAGATGGCTTCCGAGATGGCTTCTCCGAGATTGCTTCCGAGATGAGATTGAGATGGCTTCACAGTTGATATCTTAGATGGGTTTCTTCGTGGATGATGTTGCCGAAGTGAGGCATCGAAGTAGAGTTTGGTCCGAGATTGGTGATGTTTAAAGCATCGAAGTTTCTTCGCTGTACAGTTTTTGCTTCCGAAATGGTAGTGGTTGATTAGTGCTCCGAAGTAGGGCTGTTGATGTCTTCGGATCAAAGTGGAATTTGTTGATGGGTGGCTGCGAGCTGTAGTATCTTCGAGAACAAGGTTGGTTGATGCTCCGAGAAGAAAGTTGCTCGATGGTTGAACTCGTTTGTTCCCTTATGCAGAATGCTAATTCAGTGGTGCTTCCTTGATACATATTGACCGCCGAGAGGTAAACTGTATGGGTTATATAAACTGGGTCATTGATGTGGAGTGTATATAACCATCGAAGGCGAGGATCATAATGGTTGAAGCTGCTTCGTGGAGGATAAGCTGTGTAGCCATCGAGGAGTGGATGGACTTGATCGAAGGTGCAGTCGAAGCCATTAAGACTTGAGTTGTTGATGTTGGCGAGTTTCCCGTGTTTTTCGAAGTTTTCCTCGCTGTCATAGCTGAATTCTGATCAACTAGATTGTCTTATTTAGGCGTCCTGGCCTGCTCGTTTTTATGGCGTCAAAGCCTTAGGAGATGTGCCTAATCATGTAGGACTTTGCCTCATCGAGGAGGATCTGGAGGTTATACCGAGCTGTTTGCGATGAGCATGATAGTGTGCAAAATCGAAGATTGCATAAAGCTAATGAGGTTTCGAATGTGTCGCAATGTGACAAGTACGCTTTATTCGTAATGTGATAACTTCATATATGCTATGTTGTGTCGAGGAGACTTGATAAATCTAAGAAATTAAAAATGCTAATTGGTGACTTAAAAATTCTCAATTTCATTACCATTGCCTATTGCTCAATGTTGTATAAACATATTCGATATCCCCACTCCTTCGAGGTAGAAAGAGATGGTTCGATCTTAAACATATTTATTCGATGCCCCCTCCCTTCAAGGTGTAAAGAGATGGTTCGATCATATTTACTTGGAAAGCCCCAAAACTTTTTTATTGCTTTATTTCTTTTAATTCGAAACTAAGTTTTTTTCGATATTCGCGCCCCTTGTGGTGGGAGGAAGCGATTCGATCGATTTTTATAAATAAACAACTATAAGTAGAACTCCTAATTTAGGATATAATCTTAATTTGAACGTTCGATAAGTAGAATTTTGATATTGATGCCCCTCGAGGTGGGAGGAAGCAGATCAATCGACTTTTTAAGAATCTAGCATGTTGCAAGGAAGAAATTTATGACTTCATACATTATTTGCTAAGTGACTTATATATATATATATATAATGGCGTCATGGCCTAACGTACGACTTGCTTGGACGTTATTCTAAGCATGTGAGGTGCATGAACATTCAAAAAACTTTTAAAGTAGCAAGAGAAGTGTTTAGAAATTCTCCCCCAAGAAGGTTGTGGAGACTACGAGTGCGAGCTTGTGTCCGAAGTGGTTTGAGTTTTGTTCTCGATCCTTGTTCCATTTTTGCTAGCTGATTGCTGATAGTGAATTCGATTTCGCCAAGTTTGAGTTGTGCCTACTGCTCCTTGCTGGTACCGTGTTTGAAATACAATCTCCCAGAATATTTTTGAACTTTGTATTCTTGCCTCGTTTGTGTATTGAGGTAATTTCGTGCCCCCTGTAGCTTATTGTTGTGAAAGTGAGCATAGTGCTTTCCAATAAAGAAAGTGAGAGAGTCAGTAATAAATGTGGAATCTCCTCCTTGAAGTCATAAAAGAAATATATAATGCTGCTACTAATGTATTTGGTGGATATCTTTTGCTGGATGACTATGAATGTATCATGACATGTGTTACTATGTAGAAAAGATTTATCATAGTGGCATCGGCAATAAAGGCTAGAGTATGTGACAGTTGCCTGGATGGATATCAAATCTTAAATATGACAAAAACCTTTCAAGTTAACCCATACACAAACAATTTTTTTTTTTTTTTTTTTTTTTTATTTTTTTTTTTTAAAACGAGAATTTTACTAACCCATGCCAAGATGGGACATCATCATTAATAGGAGAAGTTAGAGATAGGAGAGTTAAATATGTAGAGTTTAGAAATGTTTCCTTGGCTGGACTGTTCCGAAGCAATTGTTTCGGGAAGACTAAGTAATGAGGATGAATTGCTTGGGTTGTCGTAGCGAAGCCGTCATCGAAGTTATGTCCCTGAAGTTGACATCTCGGAGTCGTATCGAAGTTGGCTGTCAGCATTTTTTCATCGCAGTAGCCATGGGGAAGAGAATAGAAGAAAGGATGGTGCTTCGGTGCCTCAGATGCATCGAAGTAATCTTGATTTGCAAAATTTGCTTTCCACCTTCAATGCTTTGGTATACAATGATTGTTCTGTAAATTTGGTCATATTCAACGAAGCTCTACCCACTTCGAATGGTAATAACTGTGTTGTGCTTGCTCGTCTTTGTAGCTGCTGATAAAGAATTTACTTTCGAATGCGCTTCCATCGTTGGGGTGAATTGTCGTGCGTCGAGTTTACCCATTGAAGTTGAGTGGGATTGATCATCGAAGTTTAACTGCCCCGAAGTATGTTCTGTATTCATCGAAGTAGTCATCAGACAAGGATTCCTCCGAGATTACTCATCGAAAAGGTTAGAAATAAACTGCTCCTAGAATGTTGCCTTCGGAATGCTAAGATAACTGCTTCGATTTGTACGGGTAATCTCCCTCTTGCTGGTACATATTGGCCTTCGAATGATAGTTCTGTTTTCTGCTTGCTTTCTTCATCATAAATTAATGTATTTCGAAGAGACTTTCGGAGCCGGAGCTGGGTAAACATGGACGTTGGAGGAGTGAAGTTACAGTCCTTAAGCCTCAATGATGCCGAGGGTGCCATCGAGGCTATTGGGTGTTGGTCATCGAAGTTGCATCGAAGGATTTGAGCTGTGTTTGAGTGGTTCTTCCAATTTATTTATCGAGCCTTGCTATTTTGTACTCATTCGATACTACAGCCTCGGCCCCCTCCAGTTTCTTTGGCAAATAAACTTTCTACACAGTATTGTTGTTGGTTGGATTTTCATTGCACTGCTTCTTCATTTTAAATGTTGTACTATATTGTTGTTTTGTTGCTGCTTCGATACCGCTGGTATTGGGATGTGCATGACGGTTGACACGGTTTCCGTACTTATGGTTCGAAGCTGGTGGTGGCTATGTTTCTACTGAGTCATCAAAACTTGTACTTTTAATTTTGTGGTGCTTTGTGGGTTTGTTGGCTGTGTCCAAACTAATTTCTCGCTCCGAAGTGAGGATTTTACTTTCTATCATAAAACATCAAACATAACAATCATTAATAGAAAACACAAATCATGAGAAAATATTAACATAGAACTTGGTTGTCAGGCCTTCTTACAAACATTCCCAGTGCGTGTTTCTGGCAGAAGTATGTAAACCTCCCTTTGATTTCGAGCGTTGTCAAATCTCCTTCTCTGCAATAAGTAGTCACATACATAAAACAATTATTTCATTTACATCCAGGAATCGTGATCATGCCCTTCAAACCTTCAAATATTATCACCGAACTTATGGCAGCAGTCATTGTTTTTAGCTCTTTGTTTGATCACTTAAACTGTATCGGGTTATCATCTCCCTTGTCATAGTAGTTGCCACTAAGGTTGTCTTCGAGGCTGAAATTTTTTTTTTTGAATTAGTCATCGAAGGTAGTTGGTGATTAGAGTTGTACCGAAGTTGGGTTTCATCTTCGGAGCTGTATCGGTGTGGACATCCCGAAGTAAGTTCTCGAAGTAAGTCATTCGAGCAAGACATCGAGGGAGGTAAACTGCTGGATTAGTCATCGAAGTTGCCTTCGGAGTCGGATGATGTTGTACCATCGATATTGAGTCATCGAAGTGGAAAATGCTTTGTACTGATTTCTTCCAGTTGTATCAGATGGAACTTCGATGCTTCCTTGTCGAGATTGCGACAAGAGTTTGGGTTGCCTTCAAAATTGCTACTTGAAGTTTTGTTTGAATTAGGTTACTTCGGAGAAAAGGGGTTCGAGCTTGTCTCCCTCGAGTGATTTTGAAATTTCCCCGAAGCTTTCCAGAGATATTTTTATGAGCTGCACTATTCTTTTGAGATGCCCATTCGATGAAGTTTTTACAGGATGGTGGCTGCTGAGTATATTTTGAATAAAACTTGCAGAAAATGGCATGACGGTTCTCCATTTTGCTGTTTGATTTGATTCTGACCGAGGTTGATGAGATGATAACTCCTCGTGATTCCAGCAACGAAGCGAAAACATTGGCCCCAATCGTGTTGGTTTAGATCCGAGAAATTGGATGAAATTTCCATCCACCGTCACAGTGGTCTGGTCTCAATTCATCTGTATTCTGCAAATAACAAGCTGGCTTGGTGATTAATCAAGAAGGACATCGGAAATTATTTCTCACAATCACAAGTGCCTATCAAATTTTGTTTGTTTTTGCTTCAAAAGACCATCCCCAAATCAGTTGGTGTTTACCAGAAAACTCAGATGGGTTTGATGAGTAAAATCTACTAATGAATAATCTGTAACCGAAATTCGTTTGTATTATGAATCTAAACCAGTAAACAAGTTTTTATTGAAAACCCATTTTTGTTTTTATGAAAACCCAGATCTAAATACTGAAGGGTAAAAAAGAAAGAAATAGGAAGATAGTTCATTTTAAGCTGTTTGCTCATGAAGACTCCTGTTCTTTGTGGTTAAGCTTTTCTACGCATCTGGGTTTCATCACAGCGGCTTGTTTTTCTCCCTTTTTGATATGTGATGTTGTTTGAAATTTGTTGGTGTTTCGACGAAAATATCCCTGAAACATTTATCCACTGGATCTACAGCTGAATCCGTCGGAACTTCTGTTGTATTCGCCGGATCTGCCACCGGAATTAATAGGTATTCCTTTTTGGATCTCCAAAGCACAGGCAAACCCTAAGTTGTTTTAATCATCCCTGTTTCTAGCGCCAAACTGTGCGAGTGTAAAATCTGCATATGGACTCCACACTCTACAGCCATTAGATATTTGAATCACAAGTATGAACCCTAATCAAAGAATCAAGGTGCAAATGTAAGGTAGAAGATACATGGTGCGATGGATGCGAACTACGTCATGAATTTATTACTTTCTTGGTGTTTGATTACACAAATCTCCATTAGAGAAGAGTTCTAGAACTAGATCTAGTTTTTGGGGAAGGAGATGAGTAGAAGAAAAGGAGGAAGAGAGAAAAAGTAAAAGAAGATACTCTCTCCTAGGAGATATTTCCTTTATATAGAGGAAATTTACATGATAATTACACAAATGCCATTATCTTAGCTACCAAGTAAAGGAGGTCTTCGGTGCGCCTCGTCTTCAAGTGACTTCGGCTCTCGTATGTCGGTTTATCTCTTCGGCAGACTTCTTCTTCGGGCTTGGTATATTCTTCGAGGTGAGCTTGGGTAACTACTTCGGAGGGATTGGTGGACCGAGGTGGTATCTCCGAACGGTGGTCCATGGTTCGTAGTCTTAGTCTTCGGCTCTCTTCGCGTTCATAAGGCGTTGTTTTGCTCTTCTTCTAGGATGGTGACACGTGGCTCGTCCGAATTATGCCCCCACAGGATTGGACTTCCGGGTCAACCCGGTCCGACCCGTTTCGTCTGACCCAGTCGTCCGGCCCACTGGGCCTCGGTCGGTCCGGCCCCAGTCGGGTTGTTTGTCTTTTTGTCTTCTTTTGGCCACCTTCGGGCCTTTCTGCAGGCGATCCAGCGGTCCATTTGTGCAGTCCAACGCCTGTGGATCTGAAGGAAAGTTCTGGAGGCTTCTGGAACATTCTGGAGACGCTTGCAAGCCAAGTAATCACAGGTAATCCTAATCTCGAAATTAGGGTTTGACCTAAAAACGAACCATATAAATACGGGGGCCTGGATCACCAAAAGGTACGCAATATTTCTCATACACATTCACCTGTGCAAAACACCTACTGACTTTAGCATCGGAGGGTTTTCTGCAGGTACCCCCCCTCCATCTCAATCCAGTTCGTGTGAAGATTGAAGTCTGTAACCAGAGATCCAGGTTTACAGTTTCTGCGTTCTACATCAACAGTTATTGTGTTTGTGCTGGAATTTATATTCGGGTACAATCAGGCAGTTATAAAGAAACTGATAGAGATGATGGACAATAACGAGAAAATGGTGCTGAATGGACACGTTGTACACGACTCAAACAGTTACAAAACTTAACTCACGTCCTCTACTCCTCCACTCTTCCACGGCTTCCACCTTCTCTGTCGAGAGATCATGGTGAGTTCAACACTATAAATAGAGGCCTCCTCTGTTTTTACCTGCAAAAACAAGTGTACCGTCTCTGGGTACTTTCGT
>JAJJMA010123144.1:9782-20800 GCA_023529015.1 Papaver nudicaule
TTGATCCCTTTTATAAGGGTACGTAGGCAGCCATACTTCATGGTTCATCACCTAATCACTCTTAAAATATTGAGACACAGAGTGGCCCTCTAACTCTCAGGTCACTGATAGCACTCAGTGTATGACCTTTACTCAGCACGACAATGATCTGAGTAAGAAATATTGAGACACAGAGTAGCCCTCTAACTCTCAGGTCACTGATAGCACTCAGTGTATGACCTTTACTCAGCACGACAATGATCTGAGTAAGAAATATTGAGACACAGAGTAGCCCTCTAACTCTCAGGTCACTGATAGCACTCATTGTATGACCTTTACTCAGTACGACAATGATCTCAGTAAGAAATATTGAGACACAGAGTAGCCCTCTAACTCTCAGGTCACTGATAGCACTCAGTGTATGACCTTTACTCAGCACGACAATAATCTGAGTACAAAATATTGAGACACAGAGTAGCCCTCTTAACTCTCAGGGTATTGATTTAACTCAATATATGTTCTTTATGAAAAACAACTATCCAAATAAACAAGCAGATCTAGCTCTGAGACCACTAATCAAACATTGAAAGATTACTTAAATATCCATAACAAAGTAAAACGAAACAAGTTCCTACAAGACAAGGTTCAAGAAAAGTTAACTAGTACAAAAAGAGAACTGATTGCCAAGAGCAAAAAACACAATGATTACATCCCAGGCTAGCAGAGTCCAAGCTAAAGCACACATAATCAAAGGCAATCAGTCCCATCTTGAGTACCAAAAGAACTAATACATCATTGAGAAGGATTCCTCATGCGTGCAGCAAGAACAGGAGGTAACTCAGCAGCTGGGGGACGAGGAATTGTTTCGTTAGTTTTGGACTCAGCATAATCTATCACCTCATTAATGCTCTTAACCATCTCCACTTGCGCAACATACTTAACCTCAGCAATTCGAATATCAATACTGGTATGAAGCTCAGACAGGTCACTTTTCAACTTTGCCACATCACGCAAAGCAGCAGCAGCACGAGCACTCTCAGAATGAGAGGCTGACTTCCAGAATGAGGTCTGACCCCCTTGCGTCACTAGTTCTTTCTGCTGTTGATCAAATTTTGCACCTGCTTCTTCAAGTTTTCCCTGGAGCTCTGAAATAAGGCACAAGGGAAAATGTAAGCAAACATTAAGAATAAAGAAAACCGAAAACTCAAGCTTAGTACGTATGACACTAGTAACAATACTAATCTACCTTCTTCAAAGATTCTTCATGTCGTAAACGAGCCACTTCGTTCTCAAAGCTGCAGGCAAATTGTTTCAACCTATCTAAATGAATTTTTGATTCATTTTCTACCTTCCTAAGGCGCAAGATTTCCGCGCGGGCATCCCTTAATGCAGCAGATTGAGCAATAAGGCTAGATTCAACACTATCCCGCTCAAACGCCATACACCGCAAAGAATTCTCTAAGACAAGGATCTTCCCGGCTGAGTCACTAGATGAACCTTTCCACCAACTAACCTCATTAGTTGCATTTAACCTATAGGCATCGTACTCATTCTTAAGAGACACTAATTTATCTCTTAATTCACAGCACATGACATTCGTCTTGTTTGGGGAATCCACCTTACGGTTCCATTTAATCATCATTTCAATTATCTTAAGTTCTAAGGAGGACTCACGAGCACAAAGACGGAGGTTGTCAAGATACAACTCCATAGGATCCGAAGGGATCGCCACTAACCAGATAAGGGTAAATTTAGAAGACACCCATACAACAATAAATATACGAATAAAAAAGGTGAGGCGTAAGGGGTATGCACTCACCAAAAATCGTAGATTCGGTAGCAACCTTTTCCTTGCGTGATTTCTCAACAACAGTACGCAATGTTTCGGCCTCACGCTCCAGTTCCTCAATACTTAAACCCTCATTACTCTTCATAGATTTCTCCAACTCAGCAACTCGCTCCTTTTCAACAATTAACTCTTTCTCATACTGCTGGTTGCGGGCCTCAAGCATCAGTGATTTACATTGAAACAATTGCCGAATAAGAAAATTGCATTGGTGAGCCTTAGCCATCTACGCCATACCAAATTAAAATATCAGAGTACATAGGATATGAATATCACATAAGGACAGAGAAAAATAAAACTCACCAAGAGAACATTGTTCTGGGGCAAGCCATATGCCTCACCATCAGCATACTTAAGCATTTCCTCAACAGACGAAGGAAGGCCCAACTCAAAATTTTGTCCAATATAACTCGAAGGATTGGCAGTCCATGCTTCTTTGACAATCTCAAAAGGAGTAGCACGCATACGAGCCCGTATTGCGGCCTCAACTCCAGTATCAGTAGCACTTGGAGAAGCAGAAGGAACAGAAAAATAACCATGATCAAGACCCCAACGAAAAACGACATTGTCGTTGGAAAGATTGATGTTTCCAAAATCCGAAGCTGAACTTTTGCCTTGAGAACTATGAGGACCAGGCGCCATCAATAGCAACTGACTCTCTACTGACGGCTTCACAGACTCTAGAACCTCAGCATTGGATTCAACCTGTTGACCGTCAGTTTGACCTTCATTGCTGACGTTACCTTGAGCCTCAACATTAGGGGTCTCACTAGATGTCTGGCCAACATGACTCAAAGCAGCTTTAAAGCTCCATCCCAAAATAGGAGAAGGAGGACCAGGTAGTGAAGACAGAATACTAGAAACCCCAGCTGATTGAGTACTAGATTCCGCACCACCAAATCCTCTCCCAAAAGAGAACTCACCAGTTGTGCGAGCAGGAGAGGAATAATTAACATCTTTGGGACGCCTTTTCTCATAATCAGTACCCTCACTCTCTTCATCATTCAAGAACATACTTTCAAAACGATCCTCAGGTAAATCATTCCCATCTTGATAGGCAGATTGCAATGGGGACTGCTGCACCTTATGCTGGGACTCACCCACCAAACTACCACAGAGCTCTTGGTCTCGGGTATCTCCACCACCTCCTTCTTCATTCTGATCTAGATTAACGGCATGATCCATACCATCCTGATTTCGTCCTTTACTTTCACCATCCTCATTCTCAGGACTGTTGGCTTCATCGTCATTGGTGGGGGGAAATTTAGCCCTCTTAGTAGCCTATGCGACAAAGCAAGCAAACTACGTGTTAGGGGCATAATAACATATAAGATAAGATAAACAAATAACAATACCACGTACCCTGCCAGCTTCAGTACCATCACCTTCTTCTACTCCACCAACCTCAGAAGTAGTCTCAGCTCCCTCGGGAGAGGTCTATAAAACAAAAAGATTATCAGTAAGAAAAGTGTACTCACAAATGTAAGTCCTCACAATACAAGGACGGAGTATCAAGTAATTTTGAAAGGCAAGAAGAGCTCAGCCACATTTCACACCTGAGCATAATCAAAGTTAAAACCCGGAAAGTTAAAAGCCCAAGCACAGTAATCTCCATAACGATCGGGATGACAAGATCTGGGGGGACCAGTACGAGATTTATCATTCCACTGCCAGCCCTAGGCCCAGGGACCAATTATCTCCACAGGAGTGGCATCCCATTTAAAGTCACGAGTTTGCGCAAAATGTCAGAAGCCGGCAGAGGAGTGGGTTCAGCATGATTCTCAGTACCAGGAACAATGCCTCCTTCAAGCTCTTCCAAGAGATGAACCTCACCTCTCTTGCGAGGAAGCCATTTAGGTCCCACACTCCATTTAACTCTATTGGACTGAGACATGAAATCCCCATAGGTCTTGTTAAAATTCTCTGGGGTATACATTTTCTTTTCTTTCTTTTTAGGTTTATAGGATTGCATTTTGGAAAGGCCTTTGGAACGAAGTCGACACTCAGAAAGGGTCCTCCACCAATTACCATTATAAATGAAGACAAGATAGAATAAGAAGCTTTACTCTTCTTAGGCCTATTTCGGTTAGCCAGAACGTCATAAAAGAAAGTATCTCCATTTTCATAAAGGGGTAGACGCATTCCAGCCTCAAGAGCACCAACAGTGGTTAGGAGACGCTGAGAGTCATAAGGATAATTCTTTATCATATCATAAGTAAGGCGGTCCCCCTGGTCAGGATCGAAAAATCGAACCTCAAACCCTTGAAGATGATGACGCCTTTTGAAGTCTTCAAGGTCAATATTTCTATAACTATTACAAAGAAAATCCACACGGGACCTTTTCTTCTTGGTTTCGGTCTCATACCCCTGATGAGAGGACTCTGGTAGTGGAGAAGGAGATTTAGGTGAGGGCTCTTGTGGAGATTGCTGAGGAACAGGTGAACCAGGAGATGACGACTTCTGAGGTTTTCCTTTCCCAGGAATAGTGGCAATTCCTTTACCCGCACTAGAAGTAGCCGCAGTCTTTACAACTTTAGGAACTTTTTTGAGAAGACTTTTCTCAGCATCGTCTTTTACAGGTCCGAAGGGTTCAGTAGTGGTGGACCTAAGTTTCCTTGGCTCCTTGATACCTTCTTTATTTAAGGAAGACATAACTGAAATAAGAAAAGCCCGAGTCAATAAGATGATCTCACCCAAGGAGTGGGGCATAAAAAGCCTAAGTCAATAAGATGATCTCACCCCAAGAGTGGGGCACTAATAGTCTGAGTCAATGATAATACTCAATAAGAGGTTCTCACAGAAAGAGTGAGGCACTAAGTGTCTGAGACAATGACATATGCTCACCAAATAAAGAGTGGGGCACTAATGGGTTGAGTCAATGATAGTACTCAATAAGAGGTTCTCACAGAAAGAGTGAGGCACTAAGTGTTTGAGTCAATAATATGTACTCACTAAATAAAGAGCGAGAGGCATAAAGTTTTGAGAACCAAATAACTCGATAGTCATA
Organism: Papaver nudicaule; assembly: GCA_023529015.1. NCBI lineage: Eukaryota > Viridiplantae > Streptophyta > Magnoliopsida > Ranunculales > Papaveraceae > Papaver > Papaver nudicaule. The sequence goes on from JAJJMA010123144.1 coordinate 14,615, forward strand.
TAAGATTATAACAAAGGCAAAGAACAAGAAAACCATGCAATGTACCAAGCCAATCAGGCAGGATAGCCAAAAGTTAAACTACCCTAACGGATAAACCCTTTGAATCAACCTTCAAAACCTCATATCCAGACCTCACTCGTATGGGAAGATTAACCCAACCATTCCCTATTACCATCATGACAGAGAACAGGGGCAAAGTATATATACTTTTGTATAAATTGTGTTATCTGCCATGATTCAAAACCCAGGAGCATAAATAAAACTTCACACATGCATATGAGGAGCTTCGGCAAGGGCAAGGAACGCAAGAAATGATGCAAATAAACTGGTATCATCAAATCAAAGGGATCATGGTCAAATCTAAATAAGCAGGAGGATAATATCTACAAACCCTAGCCGTGATTATACACATGCAATAAACCCAAATTTCAGCCAAATCCGTGACCTGATAGGCGTAAAAACAGTGAGAAAAACCCTAAAAATTAGCATTTTCTTTACATTTATCAAAATACCAATCATAAAAGGAAAGTCATGTACCAAATTTAGAAAGTACATGAGCAGGATTAGGTTATCAAAACTCACCTTTACACAGCTAAGTCACCGACGAAAAACGACATACATCAACCGATCACAACCGTCACTATCGAGAGAGAAAGCTTTAAAGAAGAAGAAAACAAAAACAAAGATCTTCCTAGTACTGAAGACTGAGTACTACTCAGAGAATAAGAAGAAAAGAAAGGGAATGAAAGTAAATGAGCTCATCCCATTTTCGGTTTTCCATATATAAGATAAAATCAAAAGATAGTAACCGGCGCGAATTTCAAGGAAAGAAGGATGCAACGTGGGAGTAAAAGTGGAGAAGTGGGGTGTCGTTACCATTCTACCCTTGGGGCAACCCAAATCCGAATGCGAACCGACAGGGGCAAACTGTTGGTACAAAGTACCCACCACCCAGGTGTAAGCATCTGAGGAAAAGAAGTAGGATAAGCAGGGTAGGAGAGAAGCACCGAGTAAGATATGAGGACCCAACTCCCCATATCGAGTGAGGACCTGGATAGAGGGCTAAGATCTTATGAGTTCTTATCCATCTATGGAGAGAATCCATATGAAGGGCTGAGAGCCATCCACGACAGAACTGATGGAACTAGACCACAAGGGACAGCTGTGTGGCGTGGGGAACAGCCAACTACCCACATTAAATGCTTGGTCAGAGGAAGTCAGAAGTCAAGGGACGCGTGTCAAGTTCACGGCGATGGAAACAAGAATGAGCCACACACAAGAAGAAGACTTCAGTTGTAAGTAAGCAAGGTGCCGCAGACTCAGAGAAGAGTGCCGCACTAATAAAGGAGGAGTAAGGACCCCACCAGTGTGAACGCAAATATTGGGGAACCGCCTTAGGACTCCTATAAATACTCAGCTCAGTGGAATGAGCTGAGGATGGACTTTTGAGTGCGAGAATTAGATAGAGAAGAACTAAGTAGTGAGCCCAGAGAGAGTTATTATCAACATTACCTTGTAATCTTACTCAAAGTCATTTAAGACTAAAACTTGTATATTGTATTTTGATTACCACCTTCATGTGAATGATCAGTTATAACCTTTAAAGAAGTAATTTAGTGTTCTTAGTTACTTATATGTCTTATTGGATGTTACTCTTTTGTATTAAGTAGATCCAAGGACTCAATACCATATTATATCTTGTATGTTTGTGAAATAAGACTAGGATAGTTTTATGCACAAACAACGACTCCACCAGAAGGACCAGATGAATGGCAGAGAATCTTGTAAGATGAAGGAACCCCAGAAGACTTAGACGTGACCATAAAAACAATCCTGGTCATCTTGGAGGAAATCCTAGACTCAGAACTTAAGGGCTTCCTCGTCATTAAGCCTGCAGGAGAAACTAGGAAAAATGAAGAAACGAGAATAATAAGACAACTGTTGACGGTGGTTTTGGTGAGAAGGTTCCAAGAGTAATTTTGCATCAATTCTTAGCATCATTGTTGGTTGTGGCTTAGAGAGGCGACAAGGATGGCTCAAGGACAGGTAAGAATTTATTTACAATAGGGATAAGAGAATTGGCCACCATGGCCCCACCTAAAGCTCACACCATGGCCTAGTGCCATGGCCCACGCCCTATTTTTCACGGTCATGGCTTAGTGTCATGGCCCACGCTTATTTACTTGGCCATAGCTTACTTCTATGGCCCATACTTTTGTTCACACGACCATGTCCTAATGCTATAGTCCCACTACTATCACACGACCATGGTCTAATGCCACGGTCCCACTCCTAATTCTACTCGGTCATGGGACCAAATCCTAATTTGTTTCGGCCATGCTTAATGCCATGGCCCACATCCTAATTCTTAGGTCATGACCTAGTGCCATGGCCCACATCCTTATTCATAGGACATGTCTTGCTACCATTCCAAATCCTAAATTTTAGGTTATAACCTCATTGGGATACGGTCTAATCCGTAGGGATTTAGGAAAAAACTTCCTTCATGAAAGTTGTTCATCTGCAAGTTTTCTATAACATACTAAAAATTCGTAATTTAAGGAAATATGGGCTAACCTGGGCGATTTTTCTACTAAGTGACATGCAAACTGTCCAGAAATCTGGCCATGGTCTAACGTCATGGCCCACCCCTATGAATCCTTTAATTAAATTCCTACTAAGCTTAATATACCATGATATAGCTTATTATTATTTCTTTATCCTACTTCTTAAGATTTGAATTGATAATGCTCATGCATTCTTGGTTATGGCTACGCTATGTTAGCATATCCTAACTTTTCTCCTGATTATAAACTTGCTTCTACAATCAGTGCTATATTTCTTAATCGTAGCTCATGGCTATGACTTATCATTATTTTTAGGCATTCTTATGCCTCTACTACTCAGGGAATTGGTGCTATATACGCCACAATCCAATTTCCCATATTTATGGCGTACGAAGAGTCACATTTATTTGACCATTGCCACAAAGGGTTGCTGAAATCCCCTCAGTCTAAATGACGATTGCATAACTCAATCCTTAGACTATTCTTATTGGTTTAAATGGCGATTGCCCGGTTCAATCCTTAGACCATTCTGAGAGAAATGGCCCACCTCCAGAAAAGCCTGAAAGAGATACACAAGCTTATCACTTAATTTTCTATTTTACATGCCAAGTTATTAATTTTCTAATAAATGGTACGACTTGCACTTTGAAAAAGGAGGGGTACCGAAATACTACCAACTTTTCGTTTTGGCTCGTGAGTCTTATGGTGTAAGTTTGGACGATCTCAAAAATCAATATCCAAACTCTAATAACTGGAGTTGTGATCTTGGGGATCAACTCTACAAAGTTGGGACTTTGGAGTTAAACTCTACAGTTATTGGATAACATACTACTTGGTGCTTTAATTATATTATCAGAGATTGATGCGTGTCGTTTTGCGCAACAAATTAATCAACTTCTTTCCACACAATTAACTGGTAATATAATGGCAAGGAGTTCGTTCCCACGAAGAGCAGGGAGATTTAGTTGTTGAAAGTCACCAAAAGGGGGGTTTTGTTTTAGGTTTTCAGAAAATAAAGCAAAAGAAAATATTAAAGATTTGATTCAAACAATGATGAGAAAGATGATCGAGGAATCCTTCTTCGTTACTAAACTTTCATCAAGTTATTGCAAGCATCTATTCTTCGTTAGATCACAGATTATCAACAACCCTAGGTTAACAAGTACTCTCTGCTAACCCCAAAATTCCCAATTTCACTGAATAACAAGTACTCTCTGCTATCAGATTCTATCCGTCTAAGCCACCAAGAAGTACTCTCTCAGGGTGTAACTTAGTCGAATGCTTTAGGGTTTGTGAATTTAGGTTGATCCTAGTAGTTGGACTCGGTACTCTTGGTCTACTTTCTAGTGTTGTTTTTACACGCGATTTCTCCACAGAATCCCTCTGTAAGATTTCACGTTTACTACTTGTGTGAGAATCACGATACAATTACTGATATCTTAATTCTCACTAGCTTTAGGCTAATTAACAAATTGAAATAGTTGGCCACCTAAACAATCTATCAATCAAACATAAATATTTTTAATAGTAAAAACAAGCGATAATCATGTGAAGAACTCAAAATAGATTAATAAAACAACTCAAAGCATGTTTAGAACTTGGAATTCATCCTCAATCAAATAAGTGCTTAGCTACTCATGATTTATTAGATTAAATCAGAGTAAACAATAATAATAAAAATACAAACAAAGAGAAGCCTGAAGTTGCGACAAAATCCAGCTCCTAATGCATGAATAAAACTCCTAAAAGCTTCTGAAACTCAAAAAGAACTTTTATCAAACAGGTTGTGGGCGTGAAAACGGTGTTGGGAAGGTCGCTTCAATGGGTATTTGCGCCTCCTTATATAGTGATTTAGCCCTGCAATTTCGAATCTGATAATCACCATACATTCATAGACGTGTAGAAACAAGAAACTCGCTTCAATCTTTCACCATTCATCCTAGAAATCGACGGCAAGAAGGCTACTTGGTGCTGTTTTTATGGCTTGAAACTCTCTAAATTTTGCACAAAATCTTCAATTACTCTAAATTCTTGCTCAAGTCTTTGAATTAAACACAAACCCAATCTTCTAAACCGCCTTGAATCTTCATAGACTCCATATTTCGTCCAAATTCATCCTCCAATTGATAGACATCAACTTTATCTTCCTTACCTATTTTGTAGTTTGAAAACTCTTCCCGAACCACCTAAACGTCGGGTTAAAACTTCTAAATCCATGTGGTTTCGAGAGGAGCCAATGACCCTTGGCAAAGACCCACATGAACGAGAATTGGATGATGGCAGACTTACAGTAGCAGCTCTGGTCGCAACCTGAAGAAGAAGAACAAACAGGTCGTGTTCTCTGTTTCTTTTAAATTTGAATTTCAGCTGCTTCAGTCTTTGATAAGTAGAAAACACGTTCAAGATTGTCACAACAGAAGTCGTGGCCCAGTGGTAGGCAGCGCACTATAGCAGTAAGAGGTCTCGTGTTCGAGCCTCCCTAGTTGCTTCTATTTTTCTTCTTTTTTTTTCTGATTGTTTGATCTGCCCCTTAGCTCTTCTGGGTTACCTGTAGTGTGCCTTCAGCTGGCTGCCCTCTATCCAGACGAGTGCCCCTTGCTCTCGTTTGTGGTTGCTGATATCAATCACTGTTGAAATGACCGTTTTGCCCTTGTATTATTTCAAGACTCCATCACATTGTTTTGCACATAGTTTCTTCGTCCGACCTCAGATTGACTTCATTCTTTCGCCGTTGGCTTCGTATTTCAATTCTCTTCAAGATAGAGCCAACGAAATCTGCATTTGGACGAGTAAAACTTGGTCTTTGATCTTCTTCTCTTGTTGCTCTTCGTTTCCTTGCTCTTTTTAGCACTTTTATTCTAGATGACTCCAATGTAGCTACAAAACGCAACAAAGCGTAAAATGCAACTAATACAACAAAAATAGCAAAGAAAGCATAATCAATTAATACTTTTAGAGAGGTGTTTTAGACACCTATCAGAGATATAGTGCGGAAAGTAAAAGCACACAAGACACCAGAGATTTTTTTAACGAGGAAACTGCCTTGCAGAAAAACCTCGGGACCTCGTCCAGATTGAACACCGCCCAGTACAAACTGACTACAAACACTAGCCTACTATAAGACCTCGGTCTTGGATGTAGCAGAGACCAACTCAAGCCCTCCAAGCGAATTGGCTACTGTCGCACTCCTTACGTCTCTAGATCCCCCACAGATCGTCACGCACTTGATTCCCCCAGCTGACGTCCTTTACTGGCCTAGGAGTTGCTTTGACCGCTGCCAAAGGTTGTGTCAGCAATACTGGCTTTGCAACCTAATTGTTGACGTATGGTCTAACTGGCCTCTATCAGTTTACCACACACAAGTTGACTTCCTTCGGATTGTTAAATCCAGGTCATACGGAAATCTACTTCACAAATCGGGGCTGACAAGCAAACCGAGTAAGTTATGCCCAACTTATCTCTACCTCAGTTATACACGAAGAATCACTTAAGAAACTTGTATAACTGGAGCTAACTAGGTCTTACAACACCGAGTGCAGCCGTGTGTTGCTACCTTTCAACCTTGTTGAGTAACGTATCAGTTCTTGAATAGCCGTATATCAGAAGAGACGGACTATGG
>JAJJMA010123162.1:0-46976 GCA_023529015.1 Papaver nudicaule
AATTGGGCTGCAAAGGTGTTGGAGCAAACCCCTGGTTCAGTGGCTGCACATAGTGTTTTTTTGTCTATCCATGGATAAAGATCATCCATATGACTTCTTGTTGTGAATTATAGGACTGTTGAATTATATTTTCAGTACACAATCATTCAATCAATTGTTGTTGCTCAACTTTTCCAGGTTGATTTCTCAGATACTGTTTGGTTTTTGCATTAACGAAAGCTTCAGAGTTTTAACTGGGTTTCCTTGAATTTCACAGAGAATCTTCACAAAATGAAATGTTTCAGCAGGTCAATTTTTTTTTGGAATGGGCTAGTTTAGCAGCCGAAGGTTTCATTCAACTAACAAACCCTTTGGAAATGATACCACTTCTGGACTCAAGTTAAGCTCAGACTCGTTTCGCCATCCACCTTCAGACATGAACCCTTAACTCAGGTATGTGTCTGCAGAGTTGATTGTTTCACTAGTTGGGCCGACTAACCGGAGGGTCCGAAGAGCCCGAGGGGAGGGAGTCCCTTCTATGACCACTTTTTTGTAAAATGAATGATAACAAAATTGAACTAATTTGATAAAAAAGATTTTGGTAGGATACCCCATAAATTACTAAGTTACCCTCTGCTTTAAATTTATTAAGTTACCCTCTGCTGTAGAATTATAATTATTCTTTTTTTAATTGTCAAAGTAAATATTAGTTTAACAAAAAATGAAAAACCTAAAAAAATCGAAGTCAAACCTAAACAAATGCCTCAAGTTTTGTTAAAAACACTAGTAAAGTAATAAATAAACGGGTACCCGATGGGTTTTACCCGTTTAAATCCGATCGGTTCCCGGTCCGATCAGGTCCTACCCGTCGGGTACCTAAATTTCTAATGGGTCCAATATTAGGACCTGGAACCAGAACCATTAACATCGGGTTCGGTTCCGTTCCGGGTAATCGGATATTCGTTGACATCCCTAAATTACAGATTATGGTTTTGTAGGGTGAAATAGCATGGGTGAATAGTGGTTGCTGTGGAGGGTGGATTGGGAGTTGCAACTAACTATGTTGCAGAAGTTATGGCTGAATGGTGGTGAATGGGCTATAAAAAATAGACATCTAGAAGCAAGAGGAGCTCATTTTTAGTATGCATGTAAAGCTCTATAAGAACAACATATATCCAAAATATTAAGTTTACTTCCCTGTAGACATGTTTGAAGTGGATAAAGTGAAGTTTAATTACTACATATAATAGACCACCTAGCTCTGAAACTCCATGGTATCTTGTGCTTCATAAATGCCAAAACTGCTGCCTTAGAATCTGTTTGAACTATCACCTTTAAATGATTATTTTCCACAGCCCATTCTAAAGATCTAATCACTGCAAAAGTTTCTGTAATATAGTTGGAAACTATGCCCAAACCTCCAGATTCAGCTATAACGAAATGACCCTTGTAAACCTTGACAAAAATCAAGGTTGGCTAGACCCCTGGATGCAAGAAATATGCATCTTTTCAGTGTACGCCGTAGACACCGACCCACATATATATTTGGTGACCCTTGCCACAGAAGCAATTATTATGAAAGAATGTACTTTCTGTCTTGTGCTGCTGTGCAATTATACGCATCCTAAAAATCTCTTTTCAAAGACGTACATTCTTTCAACATCTAACAACTAGTTCTTCTATAACGCTGTTATCCTATGTTGTTTGAAGAGCGAGGCGCCAAGCCAGACGCCTTACGCCCCAAGCGCCTAAGTGCGATTAAGGTGCCTAATGCGTCCGGATAGAAATTAACCCAAGGGTAATGGGAAGGAGCATTAGGCGCCTTGGGCGCATTACAGTCGAAGCACTCACCTAGCGACTCGTGTGCCTAGGCGAGCACCTCGGGGGTATCTGCTGACATCCACCAGCAACCTTAGGTTTAACCATGACTAGCGGTTTGGCAGTATTGTCTCTATTGGTAGGTGACAATACTGCCTTGTAACTCTTGCCCTAAACTACTATCAGTATTTTTCTTTTTTATGTCTTCCTTAGTTAATAAATCTAAGCTATATAATAAGATCCCTATGTATATGTTTCTATAGCTCTCTCTCTCGAGATTCAGACGACCTAAACCTAATCTTCAAACGAGGTAAATATTATTCGCTATTTTTTTCTCTTTGATCGGCACAACTAATGGATTTGATTAAAGGACGACCTGATGAACCCAATCTTGGTGATGCCTTGTATATTGAGGGCTTAAAGTTTAAGAATATGATTCCAAGGATGGAAACAAAGATCGAACCTTGTGAAGATGGCATCAGCAAGACTAAAGTGGTAAACATGGTTGACATAGCAAAGGCATTGAACAGGCCTGCGTCATACCCCACTAGGTATTTTGGTTGTGAGCTTAGAGTACCGTCTAAATTTGATCAACAAACTGGAGTTGCTCTTTTGACTGGTGCCCATGACAATGATAAGCTTGCTGGTTTGCTTAAGTGCTTCATTGAGACATTTGTCATGTGCCATGCATGTAGGAACCTTGAGACTGATGTTATCGTTTCAGATATGATCCAACTGAAGTGTCCTTCCTGTGGTTCTGCTTCTGATGTTGACATGAAGCACAAGTTCTCGACTTTCATGCTCATGCATCCCCCTGAGCTGAACATAGACGCGTTTTACAGGTATGAGATGCCTAGGATGGAAACAAAGATTGTGCATTGTGGAAAGAGCATCAAGATCATTGTGGTAGACATGGTTGACATAGCAAAAAAACTGAACAGGCCTGCGTCCTACATCACTAGCTATTTTGGTTATAGGCTTGGAAGATTGTGCATATTTGATGAGAAAACTGGATTTGCTTTCGTGGATGGTGCCCATACCAATGCTAAGCTTGCTGGTTTGCTTGAGAACTTTGTTTACAAGTTTGTCAAGTGCTATGCATGTTGGAAACCTGAGACTGAAGTTATCATTTCCGAAGGGCAGATGATCCAGCTGAAGTGTGCTGCCTGTGGTTATTTTTCTGATGTTGACATGAAGGACCAGATCTCGACTTTCATACTCGAGAATCCGCATGAGCAGGAGGCAGAAAAATATAAGGATGCAGTCAGATCTTCATGGACCTAACCATGGGTCATATAAACCTGACATGTTCATTATGCTGCTTGTTTGAAATACTGTCAGTCTTTTCTTATGTGTTCATTTTATTTTATGTTTGCTTTGGTTATGTATTAGCACCAACAATACTCTTGAAGATAATAGGTGGATTTATTGCAGCTTGATTATTGATTCTTGTCCAATTTTTTTTTTTTTTGGCTTCATTATATTCCCCATTTCCTTAGCAAGGTTGAAGATTGTGTTGTCATCGGTGGAGTTGACTGATACATAATTTGGGTACGGAGGTTGTGCAGGCACTTAATACATATTGTCTACCCGAAAGTGTAGTATGGTTTGCCCATTTTGATCATCCTATTGGTGAATTGCTTCCGGTAGTCCTTCTTCCATTCATTGTTGAGTGAAAGTCGCGACACCTTAATACATATTGTTCTCACAAGCTTCGATGAACATAATTTCACCTCTATAAGTGAGTCGACTGACATATATGTGTTTGTATCGGAGAATAGAGATTAGAGAGTTTAAGCAAAATGTGGAAGCATGTTCAATTTTTTTTTTTTTTTTTTTTTTTGGAATATAACAGGTTCGATTTTATTGACAAAAGAAAAAAGAAAGGTACAAGAAGGGGAGATGCCTAAGCGCAACAAAGAAAGATTACAAACCATCTTTAACTACAACTACTTCACTAAGAGCAACAAAAGCTAAGAAAGTGATACAACCATAGCTCAACCACCTAGAGGCCTGCATGAAATGCTCCTAGATATTCTTCTTAGCCGGAGTTCTTTTTCCACGACCCAAGTTCTCATCACAAGGACCTAAATCCTTATCCGCTTTCGTGCCCTTGTATCTATCATTAATGTCTCCAAATATTTTCTTGATCTCCATTTCTACTACTAGTAGGAGGCTTAACCAAGGAATTAAATCCATCCATAAGCTTCATCCATAAGCTTTGCCATATGTTGTTCTTTAGTAGGAGTTTTCCTTTAAATTTCTACCAAAGGCTTAATCTTTTCCATAGGCACTTCAGTATCGGTCTCGTATTCCGACATTTCACTTGCAATTCCATTTTCATACGACACTTTACAATCATCAACTGTACCCTCGAGAACATTTCCTTGAATTGGTTTTCCAATTATAACTGGCAAGGAGGAGTACCCTCTTCTCCATTAAAAGTCTCATCTATCTCATCAATTCTATAACCCAAGTTATCACCTCCTTATTCAATAGACAGACCAATAACTTGATTATCATGACCACCCAAGTTCTCTGTTTTTACTTGCTCTTCATTCTCTACAATGTCTTGCTCAATGCCTTGTTCAAGAGTATTTGGAAAATTACATATCTTTTTTGCTCTTGTGACTTCATCTCTACTCTTTTTTGCTCTGGAAAATTACAAATCTCTTTTGCTCTTGTATATGCAGTCAAAACTGTTGGAAATAGTGTTTAACTGAGACTCTAGCAAGTCAAAGTTATGAAAGTTTTAGAGTTTGCTATGTTTGAGCTGGATCAGAAGCATCTAGATCATTCTAGTCTTCTAGAAGTCTGTTTTGATTAGGAAGTTATGATATTATGATTATCTTATATTTAGAGTAGTTTGTTTGTATAGGAACTCTAGAGTTTTGGTAATTGTCTTGGGTATGTGATACCTATAAAAAGCACCGATTATCACTTTGTAAGACATGTCAGATTATTAACAATGTTGTCTTCCGCTTATTTTGTGTTTATTCTCCTCTCTCTTGTTCGATCCTACAAAACTCACTCGGGAATAAAACACTAAACCAAAAGAAGTTCATAATGGTCATGACTTATGGACCTCTGGTGTTTTCTAGCCATTTTTAAAGTAATTCTTGTATACTATTACTAGCTCAAAAAAAAATTAAAGTTTATGCCACTAGACATACCTAAACTAGTTAAGACAAGACAAACATTTTGGACAGAGCAGAGCAGGGCCCTGTGTGGTGCACTTGCTGCATGGACTCAAGTAATCATATTTTTATCTACTATCAAACTCAGACCTATCTGATTCACAAGTCGCACTGGTTTTGTAAATATCATGTCTGACTCGACTGTGAATCACCTTTGAGAAGATTATCAAAGGCTCAAGGGCACCAATGGGATTAAGTGCACAAAATTGATGCGCTGTTTTTGGCACTTCACGTTTTTTGTTGGCACTGCAACCCATGACAAAATAGGGTCATCAAAACCCAAAACCAAAACCCCCTTATAAAATGGACAATTTTACCCTTTAAAATTGGGGCATAAAACAAAAAATTGGGGGCGTAAAAAAATGAATTGGGGCGTAAAAAAATGGGGCGTTAACCTTATCCTCTACCCATATATCCCTCTCCTTCTCCTTCTCCTAAAACAAAAACCAGATTTACACTCGTGAGATTGAGGCGTCCACTGATTTGGCCTCTAATCAGTCTAAAGACCCCAATATGCGTCTCATGTACTAATTCTGAACAAACCCCATGTTTTCAATCATGTTTTCATTGTTTTTTTTTTGTTAGAATCATCGATTTGGGGCTGTTTTTTGCCCCCTCAGTTAGTTTTACGGTTTGGATTTCATACTAAATTTAGGCGTAAACACGTTTTTACAGCTTGTGATTCTTCATGAAATAAGGCGTAAAATTGTTTACGCCTTGCAACCAAGCCGTAAAAGATACCCTAGTTTTTCCCTAGAATGTTTTACGCCTACCAAACCAAGGCGTAAACATTTTGGAATGTGGTCACAAAAATGTGAACCGTAAACATCAAAATCAAGCCGTAAAACAAAAAATTGGGGGCGTAAAAAAATGAATTGAGGCGTAAAAAAATTGGGCATTAAAAACTGAATTGGGGCGTAAAAAATGAATTCGGGGGCGTAAAAAATGAATTGGGGCATAAAAAATGAATACGGGCGTAAAACAAAAAATTGTGACGTAAAAACAAAAAAATTGGGGCGTAAAAAATGATTTGGGGCGTAAAAAATGAATTGGGGCGTAAAACATTCTTTTACGGCTTGGCTTTGATGTTTACGGTTCACATTTTTGTGAGCACATTCCAAAATGTTTACGCCTTGGTTTGGTAGGCGTAAAACATTCTAGGGCAAAACTAGGGCATCTTTTACGGCTTGGTTGCAAGGCGTAAACAATTTTACGCCTTATTTCATGAAGAATCACAAGCCGTAAAAACGTGTTTACGCCTCAATTCAGTATGAAATCCAAACCGTAAAACTAACTGAGGGGGAAAAAAACGGCCCCAAATCGATAATTCTAACCTAAAAAAACAATGAAAACATGATTGAAAACATGGGGTTTGTTCAGAATTAGTACATGAGACGCATATTGGGGTCTTTCGACTGATTAGAGGCCAAATCAGTGGACGCCTCAATCTCACGAATGTAAAACTGGTTTTTGTTTTAGGAGAAGGAGAAGGAGAGGGATATATGGGTAGAGGATAAGGTTAATTAGTTTTAGTTTTTGTTTTAGGATTAGGGTTATAAAACTAGGGTTATTAGTTAAGATTTAGGGGTATTTTAATCTGTAAGGGTAACTTAGACTTTTCATACCTATTTAGACATCCCTTATAACTACATTTGGATGGTTTTATTGTTTTGAAGTGCCAACAAAAAACGTGAATGCGCACAACCATAAAAAGTTTCAACTTTCAAATATGATGGCTTTGAATCTTTCACGTCATTCTCTACTTTGACACTCTGATCATTCCTTGGAGAACCCAGTATCTTTATCAGTGACACAGTCACAACTGTATTCATCAAAGCTTGTACCGGAATTGAATTGAGGGCCAGTGTTCGACTACAAATGGACCATATTGTTACTGTAAAACTCTTTGAACAGAAAATAAAAACAATCACCAACTACAACAATGTGCATTGCGGCAGAAGGAAAATAAAAAATAAAAAGACAGTTTAAGCGTTTAAACTTTACAAGCCACTTAAAGAAGTGCTATAAACCTTCCAAGTTAGCACGAATCTTACCAAGCAATATGTACAAACCAATTAATATAATAAAACCAGTTTCCCTGCAGCACTTGCATCCATACTGAAGAGAGCTTTGAAGTAGTTCAATGCAGTAAGGTATCTCTTATGGAGCTTAACCATTCTTGATATCACATTCCAGAGTAAGAGGCCAATTCCGCAGCCGCAGAAAATTGCCAAGAATGTGTTGACCGAGAAATTTGCTTGATCCTTGAGAATGAAATCTGGCATCAATGTGTCTAAAATAACAAAATAACTATAGGAAATACATCCTATTAAAATGCACATCAGCATAACAAGAATTCGGTTTTGAGCGACGGATTTGTCATGCACAAACCCACATATGACAGCGAAAACTATCGTCAGAGACAAACAGGATGGACTTAGGGGGTTTTCTTGAGCCGGGCTAATACCTTTGGTACAGCCCAAACTTGAATGAAAAAGGGCAAAATAGCAATAATTTCAACCCTATGTTTTTAATGTAGAGCAATAATGCACTGATATATATACATAGCTGGACTTGACTCAAGTGATTTGATCTAACTTTCGTCAAAGTCGGACCCATCTGATTCACAAGTCACACCGGTTTTCTTAAATGTCATGTCTGACTCGACTGTGAATCACACATTTGAGAAGATACATTATCAGAGGCTCAAGGGCTCCAGTGGGATTAAGTGCACAAAATTGAATGCACAACCATAAACAGTTTCAACTTTCAAATATGATGCCTTAGACAAGTTCAAAGTAGGTGATTGAGAGTTGTGGAAACTTACAGCTGATGTTGTTGGTCTTGACTCTCGAATGTGGAGTTGTTACTGGAATGACACCTTCACTGATTTTACTCATTCTAGTCAAAGTGACACAGAGATCAAAATCAAGGTTGGCTAGAATCATGGATGCAAGAATCCGCCTGATCAGGAGGCAGAAAAATATAAGGATATGCAATTACTCATTCTTCGATTGTTTATAAACATTTTTAGACTCAGTCCAAAATACAACAACATTTTAAAGACAATTATGAAAGTTTCTCACCAACATTTTATTACGTTGGAGTACAAAATGTGAAACTTATGGATTTTATTACATGTACTCCAACCTAATAAAAATCGTTATAGTGGTCGCAACACCAAAAACAACACTTAAAACCGCAATTAGAATAACCTCAGTGACGGAAAATTTATTCTTCAGCGAAGTACTATTGGTAGTATGAATCTTCTTTCCAGAAGTATCAACAAGTAAAACAACCGTAATTGCAATAGCTACACCGAGAATAACACTCGTAACCGCAATCGGAATTCCCAGAGGGTCTGATATTTTCTTTTTCTTTTTCTTTTTCAGTAAGGTATAATTGGTAGGTGACATGATGAGATCCTTATTTCCAGAGAAATCAATTACAACGAATGTCTTGAATACTGGGAGAATTCCCGAGAGATGATTATTTGAAAGGAATAACTGTGTCAGACTTCCCATTCTGGTGAGAAATTTCGGGACTTTACCTGAAAAGTTGTTGTTGGAGATATCTAGAACCTCTAACGCGCTTAATCCACCGAGGATTTCAGGGATCATTCCTTCGAAACAGTTGCTACTAAGGTTAAGTGCAATCTGCAAAGTTGGTGGCATCTTTGGAATATTACCACTTAGACAGTTTTTTCCCAGTTGGAGCTCTATGAGGTGATGCAAGTTACTGAAAGAATCTGGTATTGAACCATTGAGTTGATTATCTTGTAGGTCGACATTCACGAGTTCAGTTAAGTTTGAAATTGCTGACGGGATTGAACCAGAAAGAACATTCTGGCTGATGTTTAACACTGACAAGTTCTGCAACTGCGAAAACTGGTTAGGAATTTCACCGAATATCTGGTTGGATTGGAGTTTCATAACCTGAAGCTGACCCAGGTTACCCAACTCCTTTGGTAATGAACCAGTCAACCTATTCTGAGACAGGTCTAGCAATGCTAATTTCACACAGTTCCCCAACTCCTTTGGAATTCCACCACTCAAGCTATTCGTACCGAGCTCGAGATAAGTCAATTGCGGAAGTTTCCCAATGGTTGCAGATGGAATACTTCCATTCAAAAGATTGCTGCCCAACCGCAGCCGAAACAAACTTGCAGAAATAGTTTCTGGAATAGGCCCTACTAGTGAATTTGAAGATAAATCAACAGACTCCAACTTAGGTGAGGAAAGAAGATCAATGGGTATGGGTCCAACTAAATTATTGAAACTGAGATCCAAAGTCTGCACATTCTGTGAAATTCCCCTAGGAATTGTGCCCGTGAAGTTGTTCTGGTTTGCAGCAAGACGAGTTAAGGTTTTGATATTGAAAAGGTTTACAGGGATTTCACCACTCAGATGATTGGAAGAAAGTAGTAAAGTTTCCAATTTGGAGAGATTTCCAATAGAATTTGAAAGAAACCCAGAAATCTTATTATTACTAAGATCAACCCTAGTTAGGTTTTGAAAACTGAAGAACTCGTCAGGAATAGTACCCTCAAATTGATTCTTTGAAAGCTGCAAAACTTGCAAACCAGAAAACCCACCAAAATTGGGCAAAACCCCAGAAAATTTATTCTGACTAAAATCCAACTCCTTTAATCCACTAAGTTTTCCACAATTTAGAAAAAACCCATCTGGGATCGAAGATAAATGGTTCATGGAAACATTAAGAACCTCTAATGAATCAATTTGACATAATTCAGTAAGAAAATCAGAACTAGAAAGACAAAAACTTGAAAGGGAAATCTGTGTAACAAAGCTATTATTATTACTACAAGTAACTCCTTTCCACAAACAAGGATTTGGGTCTGTTGTATTCCAAACAGAACCGTTCCTATTAACCGAATTTGATAACTTAATCATGGTATCATTCTGAGTAGTAGAAAGTTGAGAGATAACATGAGAAATGAAATTGAAGAACAAGAATAAGTAAACCGGGCAAGTACCACGATGAGCATACCTGGTGGTGCTCATTTTAGTGAGTTGAAGCTTATTTTGAGTTTTTGGTTCGGAGGAGATTTGCTTATGAGTTGGTGTTTTTGGAGGGAAAATAATCTTGACTCGACTTTAGGGAAGACTATCACCATCTATCATAGTGTACCAGTCCATAGTATACAGACCAGTTTATACGGCATAGAAAAAAAAAACTGTCATTTAACTAACTGATCATTCATTCGACCATTAAATTATGGAAATAAATAATGTGTTTTTTGACATCACAACATGACACTAAAACTGTCAGAGACTCAGAGTTAAGCAAACTTAATGCTACCTATCGCCCGGATCGGTCGACCGGATCGGTCCCGCGCCTAGGTGGCGATAGGTAGCACCACACATATCTAACAGGGGGGCCTGCTAATTCGGGGGACCGGGTTGGGACCGGGTTGGGGCAGTGGTGTTTGTGGTGCTACCTAGGCGCGGGACCGATCCGGGCGACCGATCCGGGCGATAGGTAGCAGCTTCGAAACGGTAATGAACTCCACATCCATGCATGGGAACTTTTTAGAGGTAGAAGACATGTCTCAAATTAAGCACAATGAAAACAATGTGAGATGGTTTAACGACCAAATATAAATCTTAACACTAACTTCTTGTATAATTTTGGCAGGTTTCCACTCCCAGTCCCAGTTAATCTACGACACTCATGAGACACTTATCGAAGCTCATCGGAACGCGGTCAGAAGGCTCGTGTTCTAACTAAAGAACCCTCGATTGGGCCATATTGGGCCTTTTAAATCCTAAGAAGATCATCTCGAAAATGCTTTGTCGGAAGACTCGGAAGAGTGGAATCCTGATTTAGGGGGGAAGAAATTATGTGGAGGGGGGGGGGGGGAAACTTAGATGACTCAGCATGGTTATGAAGAAAAGTAAAAGGTGCCCCTTATAACCCGAAAGGTTAAATACCTTTTCCCTTGATACCCGAAAGGTTAAATAGAATTGCCTGCCCTCATATCTTTCCCTCCCTTTAGGATTTAGGAAAAGGCTATTGAGCAAAATCACTCCTATCCACGTTAACTGCCGACATGGAAAAATCAAGGGAAAAGCCCTAAATTTCTTTAAAACAAAAGAGGAAGACCACTAAACTACCTGGATGCAGTTGATACATACCATTGAACTTACGCTACAATAAACAAAACTCAACACTTCTGGCAAGATATACTAAATTGATATTTGTTCTGATAATTGTTTCTTCCATGAACTGTAAATTAGTTTACATATTCTGTTTTTATGTCATGTAATAAGTACTTGAAAGTTGAAACCAAATATGTCCCAGAGTATACAGACAGAACATAGAAAAGCAGACAATACCTAATACTAGATAACCGTTGCCACGGTGGGGGCCGACAAAAAACAAACCAACATCGGAGAGGTACCCGATTTTACATCCTCCCTTATCATTGCACCCACTAAGTCACCACCATCTACTTCAATCCCAGATTTTATCTCGTGGCAGCACAATGATATCATAACTAAGTAGCATTTTTGAGAAAAAAGAGCAGACAATGGCATTTTAGCAATCTGACTGTAAAAATGTGAACACAAATAACATACAATATCTGACATAACAATTGCTCTTGAATTATGATGCCTGTTTTGTTAGTATATTTGAAGTAAATGCTCAGAATTCCTAGTACATAACAAGTACTCTTGAATTATGTCTCCTAAATGCTCAGAATTCCTAGTACATAACAAGTACTCTTGAATTATGTCTCCTAAATGCTCAGAATTCCTAGTACATAACAAGTACTCTTGAATTATGTCTCCTCCCATAATGATTCATCATTCTCTGTCTTTATCCAATTCAATCCCATTTTCTTTTTCCAATTCTGTGTTGATTGTCCGGCCGGCACAGTCCTCATGATATGCCAACACCACGACAGATGCCTCACCGTAGGCCAACAACAGGGCAGTGACTACGCGGATGGTAGCACTTCCCATTATACTTATAATCATTGGAAAACTGATTTTAGTTTTTCACTTTTCTATATTTGCTTTTTCATTCCCAATTGCACACAAACATAATCAAGTTAGTTTTTTCTTTCCCAATTGCACATTCTATAAGAGTTCTCTTTTTGTTACAAGGTATATGTCAACTGTCAAGTGCTGTAATCTTATTCAGAGTAATTTTTCACAATTGCATCGGTTATGAATCAATAAAACTCATCCAAGATCTTCTTCAAACAACCCAAATAGTTGTTTCTGTCAGGAATTTCATCGAACACATTATGTGTTCACAATTCCTCACCATAAATTGGTTTAAACTCCAAAAAAAAAGCATTTAAGATTTGTCGTATGTTCGACGACTCAAAAACAATTTGATAGTACCCTGACATAATTAACCTAATAAAGATAATCAAACAATCAAAACAATGTTTCGAAACAATATTCATGAAAATTTCTCAAGAAAAAAAAAAAGAAGGTTAGAATTTACCTTGGACTTATGCCACGCTTTGTTGTTTGCTTTGTTTTAGAATTGTCTTGTGATGATTGCTAGGGAAAGAAGATTCGTCGATCGAAGAGGGAGAGGAGGATGAAGAGAACGAAAAACGATACGCCCATGCCCACACCAAATTTCTGTGTTTTTATTTCTGCTTTTGAGGTCATCGCCTATCGAAGGAGTAGGGTTGGGTATAATTTTGTTCCCCCCCATGGAATTCCTTCCCCCCCTAAATCACGATTCGAAGAGTGGATGCTTAGGCCGGTTCCTATGGGCCCCTTCAAACCACCTCATTTGCAATCTACGTGGCTTAGTAAAATAAAAATGGGACAGTGGGGATCGACAAAAAAAGTATCTGTCGATGGAAAAAGTGTTGAGCCGGAGAATTTCCAACGACGACATAAAAAGCATCTGTCTACAGAAATTATGTCGGTGTCGACACTATTTTTGTCTTCACCGACCCTATTTCTATCGGGTATAAATTGAGGCATTTGGCATCAATTCTCACAACCATTCTACTCGATGCTTATTCTTCTCGATTTTTTTCTTGTTCTACTGTTTCCATAATGCAAGGCATAGTTAGAAAAGCAAAGGATAAGTTTAGACAACTAACCAAAGGCAAAAGGAAAGCTCCAGATGAGGACGATCACGATCACCCCACCAATATAATTGGAATCAAGATAAAGTTCGAGAGTGGACTTATGTGAGAAAACTTTGTGGTCCTAATATTATACCAGATCATTTCTCAAAGAATTATAAGACGATATATTTAAGAGGATGTAAGTTTTTTTTTTTTTTTTTTTTTTGTCCAACTGAAATATCGGTTACAATTTTTACGCAAACTTTAACTAGTATATATTACGATACATATAGGTACAAGGGAGCTTAAAGGGGTTTACGATGAACTTCCACCTCCAATTAAAGACAGAGTAGACTTATATCCATGGAAAGAGTTTTATCTAATCAAACCTCACAATGAGAAAAATCAGATAGTATTTTCAGCAATCGAACGGTACTGGAAAACTTCAAATACATTTTTCTTCAGAGATTTAATACACAAACTTTAATTATTCAATATTATTATGCGGCGACACTCGCACTCGCAACTCAAACAACAATACCAATGTTGTTCAGTGTACACAACCTGCACGTGAGGCAGAGGATACCCATACTACTCCTCCATCAAATCTGCGCGGTCCCAATGATTATGATTCTCTACCTTTACGTGGATCCCATGTTTCTCCAGTGAGTGCACCAGGGTCCTTGGTGGCTGGGTTAGCGCAGCAACAACGATGGAACCATAACTGGGTTCAATCGCAACAAGACTATTATTTTCCTCATCAGAGTGGTACATTCTAACCATATCCGTCATCTGGAGTTATTCGACCCGTAGCTTATCAGGGTTATGTTAAGGCTACTGATTCTGATACAACTACAGTACCAGGTAGCTCTTCTGACTCCCAAATAGATGTTGATACTCAAGACGATTATCAACAAAGATATACTCATATGCTTGGACTGGCCGGGCAGAACCTCTTCAGCCCAAATGCTGGATTTCTTTACGATCTGAATCAACCATGAAACCCTAATGAATGAAACTCTAGGATATGCTGACATGTCAGAATTATGTTGGGTTTCTTCTTTTGTAGTGTTTCTTTTTATGTAGTTTGAATGAATGAAAGAGTGTGTGTTACTGTATTTGCATAAGTATGTAGGGTTTTTTTTTCTATAATCAATGAAAGTATGTGTTACTATATTTGAACGAGGATTGTCAAATTAAAATTAACCATTTCATTAATTTGCTTGACGCATTACATTAAATTTAAAGTACATTTGCTTCCTCCACTAATAAAAACGACGAGTATTTTGGCAACACCCTAAGGATATTGAAACAACCATCATAACGGAAAGACTTTCCATTATGGCGTACTCTCCATTCCTCTAACGCTGCACTAATGACTTCGTCGTTGGTTTGAGCAAGGATCCATGCTCGATGTTTTAGAATCACTATTTGCACAAACATACTAATCTTTTGATTGATCTTGTAGAAGAGACCGGACAAAAACTCTATAGTACGACTTCTAATGTTTCCAGAGTGCTCCCTCAAAAAAAAAAAACTAATATCTTACCCCATAAAGTTGCCACCCTTATGTCAGATGGCCTAGGATCGTTGTGTTCCATCGTTTCCCGCACATAGTTCCTACCAATACATAAATCCTCCTCATGAGTGAACCTAATTTGACGAAAGCGAGGTTCATATTGAGGGTAAGTTTTGTTATTAAAGAGGAAACCACTATCTAGCATAAAAACCTCGGGACCTCGTACATTTTGAACAACGCACAATACTAACTGTCTACAAACACTAGCCTACTATCAGACTTCGGTCTAGGATGTAAAAAAGACTGGTTCCACCCTCCAAGAGAATCAGGTACTGTCACACTCCTTATGTCTCTAGGATCTCGCAAAACCCTACACACTTGATTCACATATCTGACGTCCTTTACATGCCTAGGATTTGCTTTAACCATTGTTAAAGGCTTGAGATAACTTTGGCTTTGCAACCTCTATTATCTGGTGTATGTTTCGAACTGTCCTCCACAGTTTAACAAACGAAAGTGACTTCCTTTAGATATGATCAAGGTTATACAGAAATATACTTACAAGCGGGGACTAACATGTAAAACAAGTAAACAATGCCCAACTTGTCTTTACCTCAATTGTGAAAAGAATCACTTAAGAAACGTACACAATCAACGCTAACTTGGTCCTACAATACGAGGGTGCAACCGTACGTTGCTTGTTTCAAACCCTGTTGTTGCGTAGCTGTTCATGAATGGCCTTATTGCAGAAGAGAAGAACCGTAGAATAGATAAGAACGAACTCTGATAATTACCACAAAAGTATGTTATCGCCTACCTGTGCTTCCCAACTCTCACGAGAAGTCTTTATAGTTGTTGAGTAAATCCCACGGACTGCCTAATAGAGGATAATTACCACAACAAGCTTACGCCGAAGTGTAAAGAGTATACGCAGAATTCCACAGAGAAATTTTACTTCTATCTGATGTTATAACATTCGATAATATAGGTTTCTTTGGAATAAAGCAATAGAGTCATTGTGCTACAAGTTAGCTAGTGACTGTGTAAACGAGCCTGTTACTTGACTTGCACAAAAAGATTCACAGTTTAATCAATTTGGTCTTTTAACATTTATCTGCCAATTAGTTTGTTAGCTCATAAACTACTTCAAAAGATAGAGATCAAATGGAAATGTGAACATCTGAATCTTAATGACTAATTGAGATTCGTTAAATAGGCCACACAATATATTTTCGTGATAAGGACCAAGTCTATCTAAGAGATAAGGAGTTATCTGTTAAACCCGGCGTGGCAATCCCGAAGATTACCATTAAAAAGTCGGAGCAACTGTACACGTATATGTTTGTGTACAAATTCAACTTTTCAGAACTCAAGAGAAAAAATTCGGAACACTTGTATGTGAAGCGGTTCGCAAACTACCTGATGCCAAATTAGGGTGTTAACTGGATCCGCTCGAAGTACTTTGGCTGGGCCAATTTCCGTACTTAAACGTGGTTACGTCCTGAGCTATAATCCATGACTCTACTCTAGAGTATCTTTTTAGATTCAGCATTCTCCTATATGTGATTTGCAAGAAAACCATTGTAATGGAAAGTGTATTGAATCTATCTCATGTTTCGTACCTGTAAACTTAGTATACCGGGAAAGC
Organism: Papaver nudicaule; assembly: GCA_023529015.1. Classification (NCBI taxonomy): domain Eukaryota; kingdom Viridiplantae; phylum Streptophyta; class Magnoliopsida; order Ranunculales; family Papaveraceae; genus Papaver; species Papaver nudicaule. Next base: position 16,230 of record JAJJMA010123162.1, read on the forward strand.
ATACCAACATACCTCATGGTTATGCAGAAAGAATACAACATCTCAATATGCTATAGTTAGTACTAAAGTAGTCGTCTATTTCGAAAGATATAATAAATAGAATATAAGAAATTTCATATAATGTCACAACTCCTACTAACCTTTTATCGATGAAGAATATACGATGTCTCGTCTTTCAACTAGTCAGTCTATATGTAGGGGGTAAAACCCCTCGGAACACGTGTCTCGCATCCAGAAAGCAAAACCATGCCGAGAGAACCACACCGAAAGGATTAGTAGCGAGATCTCGGACCAGCCTAAAGAGGAAAGAGTTATACACAAGCGAAGTTAAGACTCGGAGGGAAGGGATTCGGACCACGACAAGGGACCGAAGCCCAGGATTCAGCCTCGGAGTGTAAACCGCCTTACTCGACAGAAACTGACACCACCACGATTGAGTCATTTGTCTTTATTAGCTGTAAACCACCCAAGCTCGGCCTATATAAGGCGAGCTTGGAAAACGTTGTAAGGGTTGGATTCTCTGGGGGTTAAGCCTAAGTAGCAAGAGAAAGATTAGGTTTGTAATCTTCTCTGGTTCCTTAGGGTTTCATTCATGTAATCTCAGCATTGGAAATACACAGAAAGTCATCTTGCATCTAGTCTTTACTGCTTTATATAGTCTTTATTTAGTACCCTCGGTGCTGTTCTTGTGGTCTTCGGGCCACTGAATCACAACTAAGTATTGTATGTATGAGTAGATCTGATGGATGTGGTACCTTGAGTACCTATGCAGATTTTCTACTCGGTACAGTTTGGCGCTAGAAACAGGGACTGATTAAAACAACTTAGGGTTTGCCTGTGATTTTTCGGGTTTTCAAATTTTTTGATTATTATATTTCTTTCTAATCTTCTCAAAAGATTTTCAAAAGCTAGATTTCTGAAAAATAGCTCCTATACCTTAAGCATCCAAAAGACCTTAAAGGATTTGGTGTGTTTATGAGTTTTTTGAAGCATAGTATCAGATGATAAAATCATCCAGTGAAAGAATTCTAAGAACCTCAGTATGATGAAGCCGATTTATATTCACTTTACACCTTTTACTGCAGAGAACACAAATAATTGCAAAATCGTGCTGATCCTAGGAATCCATTTTAGGGTTTTCAAAGCTCATAATATATGTAAAAATCCATTATAAGGGTCCTCAAAACTCTCGTTACACACTGAAATCCATTCTAGGGTTTTCAAAACTCATGTTATCCATAGGAAACCATTTTAGGGTTTTCAAAGCTCATGATATATGTAAAAATCCATTTTAGGGTTCTCAAATTTCAGGCTATACGTGAAAACTCATTTTGGGGATTTTCCATTTTCGTGCTATATTTGGAAATAAAACTCTAAAACAGACCCAGATGAAAAAGGGATGATTCGAGCTAAAGGACAAAATAAGCAGTTAGGAATACGCCTAAAAAGGGCAAATACGACATATTCAATTTCGTCTGAAAAAATTAGTTGCAGAATAGGTTTACATGGCCGACAAAGTACACTGCGCTAGCCGCCTTGGACCTCACGGGTTTTTTGTTTTTTGATAGGTCACATCCAGAATGGCTTCCCAATCGGAACACGCTCCGAAGCAGCGAGTAGGGTCCTCGAGGCAAGGTACTGGATCATCCAGACAGCACAACACCAGATTCTCGACCAGTAAAGGATTATCTCCCGAGGTAGCGGCTAGCACAGTCCAGCATCTAGAAAACGTACAGGAGGATGAAGTGTTTATGGAGGACTTAGGTCCCGAGGGAAAAGGATTTCCAGAAACCGAAGAGCCACGCCAACAGCAAATACTAGAAGAAAATGGTGAAAATGAGGAAGATGAGAACGAAGAATCTGATCCTGAAGATGAAATGCCCGAGCAACAACCTAACGAAGAAAATACAGCAAGAGCTGAACAATTTAGAAAGCTAATCTTGAAAAACAGAAAAATAAGAAAGCTAAAGAAATAGCTGGCAGAGGCAAACAAAAAAGTGGCGGAAAAATCGGCGTCCAACTACAAGGGAGGCAGCGAGGGACACTCTCGTCCAAGCAACGCATCTCGACCGAAGGAACCCTCCGAATCTAAAACGTACACAAAGGTTAAGGGCGCAAGTAAAGGTCACGGGATCACGGTGTCAAGTAAAAAGACCGCACCTCCAGAGTACACAAAGGCAAGCATACATACATTCACCGAAGGGAACTCAGCGAAGAAGGATGCCGAGGCAAGAGCCCTACAACAAGTAATGATGGAGCAAATAAAAGCACTCCGAGCAGAAATTTTTGATAACCAAATCCAATCGAGCGACAGGATAAAACTCACTAAAGCTATGAATGATGTCAACCGGTCACCGCTAAGCCCAGAAATCCTTTCATTACCTATTCCAATAAAATGCACAATGCCAACTTTCACCTCAATCTTCGATGGATCAGGAGACCCTACTGTACATGTCAAAATGTATCTCCGAGTTTTTCTGGCGTACGCCGACAGAGATGAAGTGCTCTGCAAGTATTTCCCCTCTAGCATAAAAGGAGAAGCCCTCGCCTGGTATGATAATCTCGCAGCCGGTTCGATCTCATCTTTCGAGGAACTCTCGAAAGTTTTTATACTACACTTCCTCTATAACAACTCATCGAAGCCTGGGGTAGAGAAACTATTCAGCATTCGGGAACGACCAGGAGAGTCAACCAAAAGCTTAACAAGCAGGTGGACCGAGCAGTGTGTTGAGGTAGGAAATGGAGCCACGAAAAGGGACAAAGTACGAGCTTTCCTTAACGCTCTCGACAAAAACAACCCTCTATACGACAGACTCTTCTCGAAGAACCTCGAGACACTGAAGGACCTTCGAAAGTACCAAAAGGAACGAATCACCCTGGAAGAAATAAAGGAACAAGCAGCATTGGGAAAAGAAACAATCCTAAAGCAGGTCCACTCCATCAACAACTTATCACTTGAAGAGCGAGGGCAGGTGACAGACACCCACTTCGGAGACCTGACAAAGCGAGAAAGACAAGACGACAGTGGAAGATATGGGAACGAAGGAAAATTCGGAGATGGTAAATACCATGATAACTGAAAGTACAATGACAACCAAGGAAACAACCCTCGGGGTGTGTTCGAAGGAAGTAGCAGTCAGCAAGGGCAGGGCAACAGAAAGTTCGGAGCGACTAAACCGGGATTTCCTGCGTTCCACGACAGAAAACTCCCCAAGCTCTGTGTCCCCATCGAAGATGCCCTTCGAACCATTGAGCAATCTGAATTCGCCAGCGAGATAAGGTATCCCAGAAGCAGAGGCAACCAGCCGAAGCATACTAAGAACTCCAGGGACTACTGCCAATTCCATAAATTCCATGGACACACCACTGAGAACTGCGTCACGGCGCAGGATCAAATATACTTCTTTATTGCTAGAGGACAATTTAAACACCTTCTGGAGTTGCCACAGCCACCTCCAAATCAACCGCAAACCAAGGATGAGGCAAAGCACGAAGTGTAAGGGTAGAAAATACCTATCCGATATAAAAGCATCCTAGATGAGTTGTTGTATAAAAAGAATGCAGCTGAGATGTCCTGGATCAGTGAGTAACAAGACGAGCGACATAAGAATCAGCGAGTAAGGTACCAGCGAGTAAGGTATCAGCGAGCGGGGTTTCAACGAGACGAAGACCTATCGCTGTTAGTTAGGTGATTGTTAGGTGAAATTTAGGTGAGCATTTAAGAGAAGTCAGAACGGATATATTGGCAGGTTGACTGGTTGACTCAGTGGAGGATACGTCATCAACCTTATCTCCAAGAAGATTCTCTCGTCTATGTTTGTTAAGTATGGAATGAACTCGCCGAGGTATATGTGTCGGCGAGTCATGACAAATAGTGTCAGTCTAACTTTGTTTGTATTAGCTGTTTACCACTATGTAAAAGGTCTATAAATAGTGAACTAACCAACTGAGAAAGGGGTTGGACACATTTGGGATTGGTCTGGAGAGAGGAAAAGTATCCTACTTGCTCTCTACAGCCCAAGACTAAGGTTAGAGTTCTTACTCTAGGAACAAAACATAGAAGATTAGCAAGGTAATGGAGTGATGTAATCATACTTATAATAGTGGAATCCTTGGATGTAGTCCTTATTTATGGGCGAACCAAGTAAATCATCTTGTCAAGTAACTCTAACTCTTATCTCCTTTATGTCATTTATGATTGATATATGGATATATGCTTTGGGAATAATATTGTGTGTGTTGGTATATCATATTTGGGTGTACTGTGTAAGATCTAACCATTGGGGTTTTACACAGTTACATTTTGGCGCTAGAAAAGGTTTTGGATTTGTGTTTCCTTGATTTGTTGATATGATTTGTTGATGTTCCTTTCTTTCCATATATAGTATGAATTACATGCATAACAACTCGTCGATAATGTCTTAGTTACCTTCACTCGCTATATATAGAATTTCCTGCTGATTCTTTGTAAGTTTTAGCTCATCTATGTTGCTACATGTTCTTTGTTTCTATATATGATATGATATTGGAATTTTTAGAGCTCGCCGTTGGGTTTCAGCAAAATTTTCATACTATCTTGGGATGTTAGGCTCGCCATGTGACATTTCTTCACGATTCTGCTCTTGTTTTGCTATACATGGTATGCTAGACAATTTGCTATAAAGATTCTCTTGTACAGTATCACTAGGAATAGAAAGCATTAGTGTATTTTTAGTATGCCATGGTGATGGATCTGGATTCTCGGTGACCATTTTTTGCCATTTAAGGAAACCATGCCGTGTTGAGTGCTAGTATGCTTATAAACAATGATTGACCGGCCTGCTGGGACAGTTTCATCACAAATTTCACTTTTCTCACATGAGCTGTAGGAAAGTTAGTTGTTTAGAAGGAAAATTGCTATTTTTGGTAGGAATTTTCAAATATAAATATATATTTTCCGGTAAGCAGAGTGTTAGTTCTGATATTTGGTATGAACTTTGGTTTCATAAAAGAAATTTCATCTTAAAACCTTGCTAAGCTGTTTCCCAAAATATTGGCCGTACTATCATTTTGATTTCAAAATCATAATCGCATAGGTTGATTCTGCAATTTTTGTCATGCTTAGGTCATTATCTGTACATCACGTGATACAAAGGTGTTCCTTTTGTATTTCATTCATCAATATTCTGAAAAGTAACCCAACTAACTTATTTGGCATTTACCCACAGTACTAACAGAGCAATACTGTCAGGAAGTGTGTTTGTCTTCTTTTGCAGTATCTCGGCGAATTGGTCCTAGAGGAAGAAGTGATAAAGCCCCGGCGGGTAGGCCTCCTCGACACCCTATTCTTCCTACACCAGCGACACTCCCCAGTGGTCACAACACTAGAAGCAGAGCAATGGAACTAGCTGGACCAGTGGATCCCAATGTGGCAAGCTCATCCCGCCGATCACCTATCCAGCGAGTGACCCGCCAAGAAGAAGTTTACATGGAGGATATCACTCGCTTTGAGAATGCAGAAAGGTCGCCTGAACCTAATCCAATGCTAACAAGAATCAGTAGCGCAATAGAAGCAAATACTCATGGCGAGCAGATTGGTGGAAGAAGATTCACCCTTGGAGAAACATCGAATGCAGGGGGAGCAACTCAAAACGCAATTGCAGCAGGAGCAGCGACAGCTAATGATCAGCAGCAGTTGGTATAAGATATCGGCGAAACTAGGCATGTAGCAGAAGAAGTTCCAGCAGTGGTGGCAGAAACTCCACAGGCGGCTAGTAGGAATGGTGCGGTGATAGCACCTGGTGCTACGGTAACTCGCCCAGTGGTGATAGCAGATAATACTGGATCCACGAATACCACAGAAACTCTGCTAAGGCAAATTCTTGAGGCCAATAACAGGCAGGCGGATCAAGTGCAGAGGCAAATGCAATTGCAAATGGAGACGGTGCTTCAGAGTCATAGAGAATTGATGGCGGCACAAAACAAAGGTCATGCATCTCACTCACACTCAACTCGCCATGCACAGTCATCTCGCCAAGGGTCTCATACACATTCGTCTCGTCATGATTGTCATTCTCATACAACTCGCCGAGGTGAAAAGAGTGGAACTAGCTCAACTGAAATCTCAGATTCATCGGCGAAGTATGATGAAAGGGGTAGGAGAATAAATTTACCTGGAAAGGATAAGGACCGCAGCAGTTCTAGGCGACGACATAAAGCAGATAAAGAGATGAAAAAGGATTTGCGCCAGCTAAAAGATAAAGTAGAAGCTTTAAGTGGGTCTTCAAGGGAGTCCAAATATAGAGTCGCACTCTTAGAGGCACAGAAAACACCTTTTCACGATTGTATCACGCATGGACACGTGTCTCCCAAGTACTCTGCCCCAAAATTCACCTCCATCTATGATGGAACGGGAGATCCTACACAGCACTCGAGAGCCTATAAGCGAGATATGGCAGCCTGGGTAGGATCGGATCCTATAATGTGTATGGCTTTCCCTGCTACACTAAAGGATGAAGCCTTAGCCTGGTTTGATGGGCTGGAGGAAGGAAAAATCAAATCCTTTGAGAAGTTAGAAAGCAGATTCTTGCATGCTTTTATTCAGAATAATAGAGGCCGGCCTGGCGTGGAAAGATTATTCAACGTTAAGAGAAGACCCTCGGAGACTTATAAATTTTTTATTCAAAGATGGAGAAAAGTAAGCGGCGAGGTAGGATCGGAAGTTTCAGAAAAGGAGAAAATAAGATCATTTCTTAGCGCCATGGAAACTACTGACCAGCTGTACCAGAAGTTGTTTTGGAACATGCCACAGGACTTGCTGACCTTGAGGGCGATGCAAGATGAATGGCTAAGTTTTGAAGAAATTCGAGAAGAGGAGTTGCGATTAAAGAAGGAAAGAGCAAAGCAAATTCACTCGATCAATAGTTTATCGCCGGAAGACCAAGAAGAAATCAAGAAAGAATGGTTGAAGGCAGAACAGCAGAGGTTGGCGCAGAACCCCTCGTCGGCGATAGTAGTATCTGAAGCAGGAAAGCAGCAAGTTACCGCCGAGCAGCATTGGAATTCTCAGAAGCGAGAAAATTATGATGGGCGCGACAAGCAAGATAGCAGAGGAGGAAACTATGGCAGAGGAGGTAATCGGCTAAATGGGAATGGAGACAGAAGATATAATGGGGATAACAGGAAATTTGGCAGAGGCAACCAACAAACTTTCCAAGATGCTACTTTGCCTAAGCTGCGTGTTTCTTATACAGATGCATTTGGTCAGATTGAAAGTTCAAACTGTAGGGATGACATTCGCTATCCTTATAACCTAGGAAACCCAAGGACCCCGCCGGCCAATACCAATTCTTTTTGTCAATTTCATCAGTTTCATGGCCATACAACCGAAAACTGCACCGGTGTACAACAAGAAGTTCATCGATTTATTCGCTTAAGGAAATTCCAGGAATTCTTAGAGTTGCCACCACCACCTCCAATCATGGTACAACCAATTCAAGCCATCCCTGCCCAGACTCCCAATGTGTATGAGGTTAAGGTTGAGCGAGATTTGTTGGAGTTAGATTGCTTTTCCATTGTACATTCAAAAATTACTAGAGATGAATTTCATGATAATGTTATGTCTCGAGTTCATAAACGAGATAGAATGGGAAATGAGATCTGTAGTGTCGCCACTAAGCAAGAGCCATTGCAAGAATGGATGATGGCATGTGTTGGATTCTCCGCCCAAGAAATTCCCCCAGAAGGAAGAAATCATAACAACCCCTTGGTTCTCACCATTCGGATGGAAGGATTCAGGCTGCCGAAGGTGCTTATTGATCCGGGAAGTTCTGTATATCCTCTTTAATACTGCCTTTGAAGCAATGAGGGCGAAAGATGATAGAATACCCTCGCCGACGGTCTCCTCCTATAATATTTATGGGTTTAATGGCATAGCTTCTAAGCCTAAAGGCGAGATTGAATTAAAGGTGAAAATTTGCGATGAATACTTCTTGAATACTACTCTCTGTATTGTGGATGTTGACTCGCCGTATGCTGCAATGCTGGGGAGACCATGGCTCCACAGTTTAAAAGGAGTCCCTTCTACTTATCATCAGCGCCTAAGGTTCCCCACGCCATTTGGAGTCGCCGAGTATGTTGGAGATTTATCAGTGGCCAAGCCGTGTAATTCAGCGGACGTGCAAATGCGAGAAAATAGAAAGGTGAAGATGGCAGAGAAAAAGAAGCTCGGCAAGGAAGCGGTTAAGGAGCAAGAAATTCTGGACTTCATTGCCAACCCAACCACATATGTGCATTCAACAAATTCAGTAGAAGACTCGGCGAATCCTGGGGATAAGACCTTATAGCAATTAAAGGAACCATCGTCGATGGGAGAACCAGAGCTACATTTCACGGCGGTGGAACCTACTAAGGATATTAATATATCGGCGATGAAAAGGATCCAAAGATGGTTAAAATCGGTACTTTATTAAATGAAGACGAGTCGGCGGAGTTGCAAGCACTATTAAAGGAATATGTTGATGTCTTTGCTTGGGGTATGAACGAGATGCCAGGGATTGACCCGGCGATAGCATGTCATAAATTAGATATCGATCCAAAGGTCAGACCATTCAAGCAAAGGATAAGGAAATTGGCCCCAGCTTATAAAGAAGCAGTGGAGGCAGAAATTGACAAAATGAAGGCATCTGGTATAATAAGGCCAGTGCAATACCCACAATGGATAGCTAACATGGTTGTGGTACCAAATAAGAACAAGGGAGTGAGGATCTGCATTGACTTTAGTGACCTTAACAGAGCTTGTCCCAAGAATAGTTTTCCCCTGCCGAGTATTGATCAGAATGTAGATGCTACATCAGGACACGAGTTGCTGTCATTTATGGACGGTTATTCAGGGTATAACCAGATACCCTTGGCGGAGGAAGATCAGAAGCATACAACCTTCTTTTCCACTAAGGGGTTATTTTGTTACACTCGAATGTCGTTTGGTCTGAAGAATGCCGGCGCTACTTATCAGGAAATGGCACAGAAAATGTTTGAGAAATGGATAGGGAAGACGATGGAAGTCTATGTCGACGATATGCTTGTCAAGAGCAAGAAGAAGCAAACTCATGTGAAGGACCTCAGAGAAATATTTAACCATATGCGTGTTACTAAGTTGAAAATCAATCCAGCAAAGTGTGTTTTCGGTGTGACTTCAGGAAAGTTTTTGGGGTATGTCGTCACTAAGAAGGGAGTGGAAGCTGATCAAGCCAAGGTTAAAGCAATCATAGAGATGCCCTCGCCGGTCACAGTAAAAGATGTCATGCGACTCAACGGGACTTTGGCGTCTCTTAACAGATTCATCTCAAGATTCTCTGACAAGTGTAAACTATTTTTCCAGACACTAAAGAAAGGAGAAAAGTTCAACTGGACTGAAGCACATGAAGCTGCATTTCAAGGCATTAAAAAGTATCTCGCCACTCTTCCAGCAATTCAGCCACCTGAGCACGGCGAAGAACTGAGAGTATATCTCGTCGCTACACCATTTGCCATAAGTGCAGTACTTGTAAGAACCAAAGGTGGAGAAACACCTATATATTATATCAGTAGAACGTTACAAGGAGCAGAGAAGAATTATACCAAAATAGAACAACTGATTTTGGCTTTGTTTTTCGCATCTCAGCGATTACGTCCATATTTTCACGCCCATCCCATTGTGGTCCTCACCAAAACTCCAATAGAATCTATCTTGCACAGCTCTCAGCGAGTGGGGCGCATCGCCAAGTGGAATCAACAAAATGAGCAGTTCGGCGTTCAGTACGAAATACGCACAGCTCAACGGTCTCAAGTCATAGCGGACTTCCTCGCCGATTTCCCAATAGATGAAGAAGAAGAGATAGTTTGAAGCATCCGTTGTTTTCTTACAAGCCACAAAATGAGCCATTTTAGAGTATCTATCTACGACCACCATAATAGATTCATGTCCTCTGGATGTACGAGGTAATCCAAGGATGAAATCCATGCTTACATCTATCCAAGGAGCTTCTGGAACCGGCAATGGAGTATACAAACCAGTATTTTGAATAGTACCTTTAGAAGTTTGACACACCATGCATTTTTGAACAAATTTTTGTACGTCTCTCTTCAAAGAAGGCCAATAAAATCGCTCTTCAGCTAAAGAAATTGTCTTGTCACGTCCAAAATGTCCTCCCAAACCACTGCCATGTAACTCGTGCAGAAGATGTAGACGTAAAGACCCAATAGGAATACACAGTCGGTTTCCTTTGAAGAGAAAGCCATCTTGAATAAGGAAGTCATTGAACTTATTTGCTAACTTCCCACACTGATCCCAACTGGTTTTGAAATCTGCATCATCAACGTACAGATCTTTGATAAAATCAAAAGCCACACTCTCAGCTCCTAGAGTGATAAGAAGATGTGTACGACGACTTAAAGCATCAGCTACTTTGTTTAGCTTTCCACTCTTATGTTTGATAGAGAAAGTGTATTGGTTGATGGTAGACAACCATCGATCATGCATTCTATTCACTTTGGCTGAAGTCTGCAAAAATTTCAATGCCTGGTTATCAGTATTAACCACAAATTCACTGTGAACAAGGTAAGGATGCCATTGTTTAAGTGCTTGTACAAGAGCAACTAACTCAAGCTCATAAGTTGACCATTTTCTCCTTGTTTCAGAATTCTTCTCACTGTAAAAGGCAACTGGATGTCCAATTTGAGATAAAACAGCACCAATACCAACAGCAGAAGCATCACAGTCAATTTCAAATGGTTTGTTAAAGTCTGGCATAGCAAGAACTGGAGCACTGCAAAGCTTTTCCTTCAAAATGTTGAAACTCTTGTCTGCTTCTTCAGTCCAAACAAATTTGTCTTTCTTCAAGCAATCAGTTAAACCAGCTGCTAGAGTACTAAAATTCTTAACAAATCTTCTGTAAAAAGATGCCAAACCATGAAAACTTCGTACTTCACGGATGGAAGTAGGTGTAGGCCAATCAGAAATAGCTTGAATCTTCGATTTATCAACAGATATGCCGTCAGAAGAAATAACGTAACCAAGGAAAGTGACTTTAGATGAAATAAAAGTACACTTCTTTAGGTTCACGAATAGGGCATGATCCACTAGAGCTTGAAACACTTCAGATAGATGGTGAAGATGTTCCTTTTCATTACGACTGTATATTAGAATGTCATCAAAATAAACAATAACAAACTTACCAAGGAATGGTTGCAAAACCTGGTTCATCAGTCGCATGAAAGTACTTGGTGCATTAGACAAGCCAAAAGGCATAACAAGCCATTCATATAGCCCTTCTCGAGTCTTAAATGCCGTCTTCCATTCATCTTCTTCACGAATGCGGATTTGGTGATATCCACTGCGTAAGTCAAGTTTAGTAAACACCTTAGATCCAGTCAGCAAGTCGATCATATCGTCCAATCTGGGAATTGGAAATCTGTAAGGAATTGTGATCTTGTTTAGAGCTCTACAATCTATGCACATTCTCCATCCATTATCCTTCTTTTCAACAAGAAAAGCTGGACTAGCACAAGGACTTTTGCTTAATCGTATTAAGCCTTTTGTCAACAAATCTTCTACTTGTCCCTGCAGAATTTCATGTTCCTTTGGACTCAATCGATAATGAGCTTGATTTGGAAGTGAAGAACCTGGAACAAAGTCAATCTGATGTTGCAAATCTCGTAAAGGAGGTAGAACATTAGGTAACTCATCTGGAAATAAGACGCTAAACCGATGAATTAAAGGTTGCATCTTATCTGGAATTTCCACCATTGGCTTTGTCACTTCATGGGAACTGAGCTTATGTGTCTATTTAACCATGGAAGCAATTAAAGCACTAGTTCTTCCATCACTATGTTCCTTGTATACTGTCGAGCTTCTCATAGGAACTAATGTCTTCACAATACCTTCATGCTTAAAGGTATATGTATTTTCAAAGCAATCGTGTACAGCACGAATATCATATTCCCAAGGTCTCCCTAGAAGGATATGTGCAGCTGACATATTTATAACATCACAAATTACCGAATCTTCATAACCAGGAAAAGCAAACGTGACTTCACATTGATGTGTGATATTTTGAGAAGAAGAGCTATTCACCCATCCAACAGCATAAGGGTTTGAATGAGGGAAAACTGGTAAACCAAGCTTCTCAACAGCATAACTAGAAATATAGTTGTCCATGCTACCACTGTCGATAATGATATCACATAATTTTCCTCCAATGACACATCTTGACTTGAAAACACTATTTCGTTGTGAAATAGAGGGTTGAGCTATTAATAATGGACGAATCATACCTAGATATTGCTCATTATAAGCAGCTGTAATCTCCAAATGTTCATCAAAATTTGCATCATCTTCTTCAATGTATGCACATTCTGGATAACCGTCATCCATAAGTCCATTGAACTTACATGGATCTTCTTGATTCTCATAAACAAATCCATGAAACTTTCGGCAGTCAGCAGACGTATGGCCAACTTGTTGGCATTTGTTGCACTTGTCACCTCTAAACTTGTTGTAGGGTTTGAAGGTTTGTTTTGTGGTGGAAAGGCAGTAGAGCTCCTATAATGATTATTAGGAACATTGGAGCTTCGTTGCTGTGGTGCTAAAACTTGAGCTTCAGGAGGATTTTGCAATAGTGGAGGATTATTCTTTGGAACAGGGGTTTGTCCATAAGTGAAATTTGTCGACTGATAATTTTGTCGCTGCTGAGTATCTTCCAGAGAAGGAGTTTCATTGTAATAGCTAGGAGAATTCTTATAGTTACCTTGGAAACGATTGTTTTGCCTTGGTTGTTGATATCTTCCAGAGTTCAACACTCTACGTTCAACCTTGATTGCTTGTTGAATTGCTTCAACCATGGTAAAAACTGACTGAGTCATTCCATGTTGTATTAGTCTATTCAAACCTTCAATAAAACGTGCAACAATTTGTTCTTCATCCTCATTCAACTGGTTTCGTGCAAGAAGCTGTAGAATTCAGCAACGTATTCTTCAACAAGTCTAGCTCCTTGTCGACAATTCTGTAGTTTAATAAAGAGTTGTTGTCTGAAATCTCTAGGAAAATATTTATCACTGATCATGTTCTCATCCTTTTCCAGGTACGTATGGGAGGTTTTTGATACTTGATACGATCTTCACAGACCTTCTCCCACCAAGCTGCTGCTCCTCATTTGAGTTTATAAGCGACCAATTTAACCCTTGAATGGTCAGGTATTTCCATGAATTCGAAAAAAGCTTCTACTTCATAAAACCAGTCCATGAGTTCTTCGATTTGTAGGCCACCATGGAAATTAGGTATATCAGCCTTTAATTTGTATTCAGGCATGTTTCCATAAGGATTCTGGTTAGCCTTCAATCTCTTTTCTTCTTTCCATATCTTCTCTTGATCTTCTTCATAAGTATCATCATCATCACTGTCTAGGCGAAGAATGGTAACCCTTTTTCTAGGATTATCTAAGAAGCTTTCATATTGCTTCTTTTGTCTCAGCTCTTGACGAACATCATCAGGAATATCTGTGTCATGAAAGAAGTAATTCTTCTTAGGATTCTTTGTTTCTTCTTTCTTCTCTTCGACTTTCTGTTCTTCTATTTTCTTCTCTTCCTCTTCATTCTTTTCGTTTCCAAATTTAGGAATATCTTCATCCTTCATACCTACGTGTTTTGCTAGCTTGGTCACGAAATTTTCTTGCATCACCATTCTCTTAGCAAAAATTTCTGTAATATTCTTTATACTAGTTTCAAACTTTGTTGACAGATTAGTTTCGAATCCTGCTGTAAATGCAGCTAAATCAGCCTTTGTAAGGGGTGCGTCTGCCATTGAAATTCTGAACAAGAAACTAAAAAAGAATTTTTTTTTTTTTATATATATATATATAGGTTGCGGAAGCTAGGATCGAGTTTTAGAGTAAAAACCTAAAACTATGGCTCTGAAGCCAACTAGTGTAGCACTTCTGAGGTGAATGCAATACAGAGATTGCTGGAGATGCGAAGGGAAGAAGGAGATGTGAAAGAGCAAAGTAATTCAGAGAGAAAGAGAGGTTGAAGACTTAAGTCTTGATATTCAATAATAATAAGATGTCTTACATGAACGGAACTCAGCTATATATATAGAGCAGAGTAAACTAGGAAATCTAAATACTTGAAAGACAAGAAAACTTAAGAAAGGAAATCAGGAGTTCGTCCTACATCAGAAGACCACTTTAAGGTAATCAATCAGACGAATATGTTGTTGCCTGGTTCTCTTCCGTAGCTTAACTATCTTCCGTGCCAAACTCCAAATGAAGGACCCAACACACAATCTCGAAAACAGTGGATACCGATACAAGACAACTCCGGTATACAAGTGGCATTTTGTTAAAGTATAGGATTCTATTCATATAATGCTTTAGTATTTAGGAACTCATTTGAATGACTTGATTTACAAACAATTAATTTTTTTAATACCAAGTTAAGGAACTTATTTCCAAGGAAATCAAGGAAATCATAATATATGTATATAATATTAGTAAGACCAGTTTTCCTGCCGCACTTGCATCCATACTGAAGAGTGCTTTGAAGTAGTTAAATACAGAAAGGCGCCTCTTATGTAGCTTAACCATCCTCGATATCACATTCCAGAGTAAGAGGCCGATTCCACAGATGCCGCAGATTGCAAAGTATTCAAAGATTGCTAAATTTGCCTGATTCGTATTAAGGAAATCTGGGACCATTGAGAATAAAATAGCGAAATAACTCCAGGAAATACATCCGAGTGAAATGCACATCAGCATAACAAGAATTCGGTTTTGAGCGACAGATTTTTCATGCACAAACCCACATATGACAGCAAAAACTATCGTCAGAGACAAAGAAAACGCAATTGTGTTTGTGAGCATGTAATTCACGTACTCCTCGGGCTGTTTGTAGGCCATTATAGGGAATCCGGCATATCGTATTAGATAAGGGAAAAACTTACCACCACCATCACTACTACTATTGTAAGCTGATACAATAGCACCAGTGTAATCTTCCACAATTAAACCTGCTTCTGTTGTAGAATATCGTGTGGTATTATCTACTAGACCCCTGAGAAAGTGTTGAACATTTTCTTGGTCTATAGTCAACGAAGATCCATTTGGTCTAAATCCGTAGATAGTGTATCTATCCAGGTCGTCGGATACAGAGGAGCCAAACATACAACGAAGATAATAACCAAATTTCACGGGGTCAGTATCAGAGTCGATTCTAGAATCATCTTGCCAAACCCCACCTGGTGGGTTTACCATAGCTTGGAAGGCGATTCCTGCGATCAACGTTGCCACCACCAACAAGGCGTCCACCCTCTCTCTATGATCACGCTTTCGAGGCGATTTTTTATTCACTTGCTTATGATCCTTCGTTTCAGACAAAGTTTCATCCGTTAGCTCTTTGGTGTTTCCTAAGAAATTATAAACCCCAGTTTCTAGATCGTTCCTGTCAGCTTCAGATAACATATTCAAGGCTTTCAGGCCCTTGTTGTTTATCGCATCTATGTCGATTCTTATATTATTATTCTGCAGTAAATAATTTACAATCTGCAAACACAACTAATTAAGTTAAGCAATTACAAGATACATGTGTACATAATAAACAAACTGAGAGCCTTTTTCACCAAATCATATAATTTTATTTTATTTTTAAGGTACCTTGAGTTTTCCCATTTCTGCAGCGAGGTGCAAGACCGTGTTGCCATCATCGTCTTTGGAGTCGATAGAAATATAATCTGGGTCTGAATTCCGTGCAAGCGCCAACTTGTTTACCAAAAGCTCAAGGGTCTCAACACTAGTATTATTTTTAACACAAAAGTGTAGTATGGTCTCACCATTTTGATCGTTCCTTACATGAATAGCTTCGGGTCTTTGTTCCATTAGTAGTTTCATGATCTCAACACGATCTTTCATTGATGCCTGATGGAGAGATGTCTTTCCATCTTTATCTTGAACCATGCAAGCATCAGGTTTGGCCTTCAGCAACAATTTCACCATCGGAAGACTTTCTCTCGCTGAAGCAAGATGAAGCGGAGTGTATCCTTGTCTGTCTTCTTTCAATGCAAGGTCAGGTTTCTTAGAAAGAATACTTTTTGCGAATTTGATGTCCCCGGACATAACTGCTGTGTGTAGCGGAGTTCTACAGAAACTAGTAAATACTTCATCTAGATTATTAAGACGTGAATCACCACACATCTCATGAAAATAAACAATGAAAGACATTTCTACTGGTCTCTCAAATTTCTCTCTGTCTGTTAATTAAGTATACTAAATACATGTGTTTACATGTAGCTTATTATATAGGAGAAATCAACATTATCCTCAAGGTAAGAGGAGTTTTTACATCCATAGGTTTATTGCTGACTCTTGAGGCCAATTAGTCCACAGAATAATTCTATCTTCAATTGATCTTCTCCACCGGTGGTATGGGTCACTGACAGATCTAGCAGAGGGCTAAGCCTAGCCAGAGCCTGTCCCCAAATTTTGGCAGAAGAATTTTAGGCAGTATAGTAGAACCCCTGTATATTAATACTCTATATATTAATAACTTCTTTATATTAAGAAAATCATAGTTCCAATTTTAGATTCTTAATCTTTTTACCTCTATATATTAATAACCTCTATATATTTATAATATTGTATCCGCACAACAGTATTAATATATGAAGGTTCTACTATATTAATTTTAGAAGTTTTCATATAACCTTATAAGTACACATCAAAGAAAAGAATAATAGCCCAGTAGCCTCTAGCTCTTTTCATATATCCTCCCCCCAGGAAAAAAAAACGCGTATTGGGTCTCTCCCTTGGTATCGTATTGGAAGTGACGTATTACATATGTGTAAGCATATATTAATCGCCAAAAAACATGCTACATGTTGTAGGTCTTATGGTCCATGGATGTACAGGTCAAGTAATAAGATATTTCCTTTCTCTACCTATTTTACTTCTTCACTGTACTACTTATGGTTGCTATGAAACTAGCTAAAACTAATTTATTTTATTTGCATCTGCTTATAACCAGTACCAAAATTGTATATGCAACTGATTTACCACTTGTATTGTGTTGTATATACAACTGGTTTTTATGAAGTTTTTTTTTCACTCTGTTCGTCAATCATTTTGCTGTACATAACCTTTTCACACGGCACTAGAGTTAACAATGGGATTAAGCAATTTTTCAGCACAAAAAGAGAGCCAAAGTCAAGTTTGATAAATGAAGCCGTATAATATACGTAAAGAAACACAGACTATTCGCCAACGACAAAGACTCGAGGTCTCAGACAAGCAAGATGCAGAAAAAGATTTCTAGTCAGGGAGAAGGAATATCAAAAAGACTAGAAGACGACTACAGTGTGGGCCGCAAGTAAATTATATACGTTTACCTAGAGTCGGGATGGGCCCACCAAATACTAGTCAGTCAATAAGAGTGACTTGAAACTTGACGAAATGACAGGAATACAAAAAGGATATTTTCCTTGCAGATTCTCTTCTTACATAGAAATCCGAAAATGCTATGTGTCACCCGTTTTGGAGGTGACAGATACCGTATTGTATATGTGATACAGTATCGCCGCAAACAGCGACGGAGCCAGGAATTATTGTTTGGGGGGACAAATATGTGTGGGTAAAGTACTATTGATGAAAAATTCGGCCGCAAAATTTTTTAGGCATTTAATTTTGTAGTTTTTGGCTTCAAATGGCGTCACTAAAATACCATATATGTTATCAGACGTTTTAATTAATAGAATTTTTATACGATACGAGCACATTGCCGGTAATTTCCAAAAAAAAACCATGGAATTTATCTAAAACTTTATACTAATTTAAGGCAATTTAGATCATATTTGGCATTAAAGAGGGACAATTGTGTGATTAACTAGATTTTTCAAACCTAAAAATGTTTATTTAGGATATTCTAGTGGGGACTGCTGTCCCCACTAGGCCTCAAATAGGCCCGTCCCTGGCCGCAAACCAAGATGGTATACCTGCTGCTGCTGCTGATGCCCAGTTTTAAGGCCATGTCCAAAAATCCTTGGCTGCATCCCTCTTTAAAGACTTACATATAAAGTGATAGGGAAAGCTCACGTCTAATGGAGTGTTTGCATTAATGGTGTTGTGATCGAGAGAGATAGGTTTGCAAAATTATTAGAAAATAAGATCAACTATGATGGTTTGGGGATAAATGAAATGATTGCCGTTGAACAGGAACCTCGATATCCACGGGCTTATTAGCTAAATGGCAGTTGGCACAGACAATACGCCCAGTCGCCTCTTGTGGATTTTTCAAAATCAGGAAACTGCTTTTGAAACTTTTTAACAAAGCCTATTCAATATTTCCCCGCCAGAATCCTAAAGAGATTTTTTCCTTACAGATTCTCTTCTTCTTGTGCATCATCATCAGCACCTAGAAGATGATTAAGCGCAATTTTTGCTTTCTTCGGTCCTGATAAATTTCCCGTTATCTCAAGCTCATCACCCTTTCTCTTTACATTACCAGTCTCATTATCCTGCCTTTCATCCTGCATAATTGCATCTTCAACAACAGGACCAAGTGTTTGCAAAGAATTTTCTCCAGTTGATGGCTTTGCATGTGTCTCGTCATTCTCCTCTTTGACATTTTGATTGTTACCTGGCGAACCTAGTTTGTTTTCTTCAATTGATGGCTTTGAAACTATTTCTTGTTTCTTCTCCTCCTTCGAGCATTTCTCCAATTCTACAAGACACGAGCGAATCTCTTCGTTGTTTGTCAAATCAAGGGGAGTCTTCCCTGCTTTAGTCTTAGCAGACACACTTGAATGTTTTCTTACCAAATACTTCGCCAGTTCAATATGAGAACCTTGAACAGCGTAATGCAGGGGTGTCAATCCCTTCCGATTACAAGATTTTACTGAAACACCCGATGACAAGAGGGTTCGAACGACTTCTAAATGACCTTTTTGAGCAGCAAAGTGAATTGCTCCCATGTCGTCCATGGCAGCAGCACGAGCATCAGCCTTGTTCTTACAGAGATAACTCACCACTTCATTGTGCCCAGACCACGCAGCTAAATGCAAACTCAAAAGGTAGTTATGTCAAGGAAACGTAAAACATTTGACCCATTAACCTAGTAAGAAACAGGGAGTCAAACACTCGTATATGCATCTAACAAGAGAACTAGGATTATTTCTCCAATCAAGCACCGAACATGTAACCTGGGAACCACTTGATCCTGAAAACTATGGTCATTGATATGGTCTTAGATTTATACTACGCTAAGCAAACTGCAAAACAATACAAGGACAATCTGTTTTTTACAGGTGGACTCATAAAGGCTGGACTCATAAAGGCTTTAATCCTAATTCTAGTCATGTAACAAGCAACGAGACATGGAGGACTGGCTTCACAGATTAACAATTTTCCATTAGATAGATTCTCAATAAAGTTGCATTCCAAGTGATAATAAACAAACATGAACTTTGGTCTCGGCTCTAGAGTGCTACAAGCAAAATATTATCAATATAGAGATCCAATTAAACACTCTAATAAAAATGAAGGTAGCTAGATATGGAGAGTAATACCCAAAACTGTCAAACAATGATCTGGGAAGTAGGTCATGGACACAACATTGGTATATGATGGATTCCTGGTAGACAAGTTCTACTTCTTACAGAACGTAAAGCAATGATTCTCACAATCCAACAAGTTTCAGAGTTAATAAATCATTCAAACAAGCAAAGATACTACACCTCCCGCAACAACGATTCATTCCTGCTCAAGTCCAAGGAACAGATCAACTAAGATGGGTCTCTAACACCTAAAGGCTTCACGGTCAACTCACAAACCTCTTCCTCATCAAAGCTCTACACCACATTAGGAAAACAACACAGATTTTCCTGTTTTAAACTATGGTACATCTAACAACTCATATCTTATTATTTTGCCCATATGCAAGGGCCATTTGGTTGGCCCCAGCATGTCTAGTCACTTCAAAACATCAATAACATATCCATGAGTCCAAGACTAGTAATTCAGCTGGGCCAACAACTCTGGTTTCAAATTCAAACAGGAAACCAACCTCCAACTAGAAAGTGTGATCATGTGGAGTGCTGTGGAAGGACAGATGTGCATTCATAATTTCAACACAAATCCCAAAACCCAATACATGCAATTTAATAGATATGAACTCTACTCTTATACTAATACATTCACTAACAATTACACACCTAGAATTACATGTGTTCACACACATTTGAAGTGGACTAAGGCTCCATCTGCTGCATATGGCCTAATGTTGAGAAATTATGCAGGAACATTCTTGGCAGTACAAGGACACTTAACTCTTAACAAAAAAACAAAGAGAAAACAGAGGCTTCAGAATTATTGCAAACATAGTACAAATACAATCTGGTGTTATTGGTGGACTCACAGAAGCCCTTGTCCTAATCCTATAGCCATGGAACAGTATCAGTCAACTAAACAGGTATGGGGGACAGGGCAACATTATCACACTTCTTACAGAAGATGAAGCAAGTTTCTCAGCAATGCAACAAGTCTTAGTGTTAACTAATCACTCAAACAAACAATGAAAATTAAACCTTCCTGGATCAACTATTCACCTGCTCAAGTCCAAGCAATTCTACAATCCCTCTAGAAGAAACAGATCGGGTAAGATGGGTTTGCTAACACCTAAATGCTGCTCCAAATTCAAGTCTACTTATAAACCCTACTGTGCCAAAGCTCCATACCACATCAGGTAAACAACATAGCATTTTCTGGGCTCAAACTATGACACATTAAACTTATACAGAAAATACCTCACTTCTCATGGAAGATAGCTCATAACACACGACAAGAAAAATTACTCCAATCCTATTATTTTGCTCCTAAACGACAATGACATAACCAAGACTGGTTATTCAGCTGGAGCAACTACAAGTCTCTGACATCAAACTCCGTGCAAACTAACCTCCAACTAGCATGAGTAATCGTGTATCATGACTTAAGATCGGATATTCATATTCAAACAAAAATCCCGATATCTTAACAAGCAATTCATGATAAATATTATTCCACTCTTGCATTCAATAACTATCACACTCCTATGACTACAGGTGTTCACACTGATCCAAAGTAGAATAAACCACCATCAAATTGGGTCTAAGAGAAACCCCAATTACACATAAATGAGAAATGATGCAGGAACATTATTGGGCAGCTCAATGTACAAGAAACCCCAATTACACATAAATCTCAATCCAACTTCAGTTTTCAAAAATTTCCCCCAAATTATTTACTGATTCCAGTATTTCCAAAGGCAAAACCCTAAATTTTTCACTTACCAAACACAAAAACCCTAAACTTTTCAATTTCACAAATCAAAGAAACCCCATAATCACCCAAAGCTCATAAAAATCAATCAAACAAAAAGAAACAACATTGCAGTCAGTCTTTACTTCAAACACCATGAATGCAATAATCTACACCCTAAAATTTCCCCATAGCAGAAAATTTCTCAATATCAATGAAAAACAGAAATTACAAAAATTAAGCAAGAAATTAATGATTATGAAGAAGGATACGGAGTTCTAGAGTGCTTATCTCTTGAATTAACTTTTAAAGGATTCGAAGCAATGATAGATTGAACTGCATGTATATCTCCTGTTCTAGCTGCCCTGTGAAGATCTTCTTCCCCACCACCACCACCTCTTCCACCGCCAGATGATGGTGTTCGGTTCCTGTAGTTGGTGTTTGTATTACTAGGTTTCCCCATTCTCTCTCTGTGTAAAGGATTTTTTTTTTTTGGTTAATAGAATGGAGGAGGAAGGGTGTTGTTTAACACTACTTATATGCACAACACGGGCTTCGATTAACCGTGCCGTTCCGATCCGGTCTTGGCCTATTGACTGTGTACCATTAGCATTAGATGGACAACGGGCCGTTAATCCAGAGACAAAATGGCGTACATTCTGGCTCATGACCCAGATCCACTAAGCAATTGAGAGGGTACAACTAAGCATTAGCATTACGTTCTTGTCAGGGTTTGGACTCAATTGAGGCTACTACTAAGCAACACAATGTGCATTTCGTACTTCAGATTAGCATACACCAAAGCCTGATGTTATCTGCAGGCTGTGGCGGTGATGGCCAGTAGGCGATAGAATACGTTGGCTCCAAGTTGTTGCCAACATTGCCATTGACAATCTATTAGTCTGCTATACAAAAGGTTGGGAATGGCTGATGTCACTTCGGTAGTACAGTGGTAAAGTCATTGAATGATAATACCTGCACATAACTGTCATCTAATGATAGTACCTGTCACACTGGTAGTAGAGTTTTAGACTCGTCAGCACCAAATTCTTTACCCGCATACATTTCTACTGCTACCTTCTCATAACTTTGAAAATTATTTAAATAGTTATAGTATTGCTAAGAAATAACAAATAAATGACAATTCTACTAGCTATGAAGCAAACCAGCACTAAAACGTAGTCAAAGTTTTCCTAGCTCCACCTGAAATTCATTTGCTACGTGCTATTTTCTAAAAAGATTTCTGGTTAACAATTTGCCTACATTCTCTTTCTTTTAACTGGCTTTTCCGGTTCAGCTGCTTCTGTTCGAGCATTCTTTAAAACTCCTGCAGGTTTTTTCGGCTCAGGAGAAACTTGTTTTGAGCTTCGACCCGGTTGAACCCTTCGAGATGTAGACCCATTAGTTTGTTTGGAAGTGTCTGTTGCTTTTTCTGCCTTATTGATTCTTATCAAAACACCACTATCGCAACCTTCAGCTTTGTTTGAATTCCGAGTTCGTCTCCCACTAGGCTTAGCACGTTGTCCAGCATCGTCAGACTTTATAACTTTCTCTGAAACAGATTTTGTTTCGTTAGATTTCTTGCTCTCCACATTTCCTTCAGCCTCGCCGTCAGACACTCTGAATATATGTACCTGCAGTACAAGCACAATTAACAATATCATTTTACTGCAGTGCATACTCTGGAGCACCTTTAGAGATAGTAATAACAAGAAAGAAAAAAAAATAAGGTTAATGATTCTACCTTAAATCTCTTAGTATCGACAAGCTCAAATACAAGAGCATCACCGTCGTCTAATTTATGATCCAGAGCGAACCTTTGCCAACCGCCACTAAAGCCTGTTTTTTCCCCAATGAAAACTGTCGCATACGCCTTACCTTCTACGTCCTCTAACCACATTATTATTTTATCTTTGGTTAAGTGGCCATCGCAAAATTCCTTTGGAACATTCTTAAGAACAAAAGAAGAACAAGTTGTCAATCTTTTGTTACTTCAACTCAGGAAGAATGAAGAATGTAATTAGCACCACAATAGAATGTTACAAGCTTACCAGCCAAAATCCATGGTACACATGGGATTGCAGCATCGACTTAACATAAGAAGGGTGTCCATTTGCTGACCCCAGGCGACTTTTGAAATTCTCAGCACGCTTTATTGCCTCAGCCCGTTCTGCCTCAGTGGCTTCTTTCTCGTGGGCTTTCCTAGGTCTTATCATTAGTTTAGTATTAGCACTAGAGGAATCCAAAAATACTAAACAGATGTAACATAGATCGAGTAGCTAGCAATAAAATTTACCTAGTAGATGAGCTTGATTTCGACCTTTTGCGCTGAGGACGGTCGACATCATCCGCAAACTGAAACATTACACAAAATGCGAGCACTACATTGTTACCAGGAAAGGAAATAAACGAAACACCATTACACCAATATCTCAAATCCTACACAAAAGCCCTGGCTATAGATGCATACTCATTCCTACCTCATCCGTGTAGGAAACAACGGCATTGCGAGGACGTGAAGAGCGCCTCAGCGAATCAGTGTCCACAGGTACAGTCTTCCTAGATCTAACTTTGGCTTCATTTTTCTGCAACATACATATACATCAATGAACAAATAAATGAATCAATCAAGCAGATCATTAAACCTTCACTTGTTAATCAAATGACAGAGAAACATACCACGGCAGAATCCTTTTTCACATCTGTAACCTCTTTTAGCTTCTGAGCCGCCTTTGCAACACCCAATTCCTTGATCATAAAAACATCACAAAAAAAAGGTAAATATACAACCATTAATGGCATAGTACTACTTAATGCACGATAACTAAAAGTTTGAAACTTGCTTACATCTTAAAGAACGACAATCATTTATTGATCATACTGACCTGGAATCGTTTGATATTTTCTTCCATTTGTTTTCTGCGTTGTTCTTCATAGGGGTTTCTGTTGATGTTGCCATCTGCCATTGGGAATTGCAGTGATCTGCAGGGAAGTTCTTTGTCACAAAGAGAACTGAAGATTTTGTATAGAGTGAAAACCTAGATGCAAAAATGAGTGAAAGGAGAAAATAGGCGGCCTTCCTTATATTTTGAAATCCTTACTTAGGGTTTTGAGGCTTAAAGTTTGTTTGATTTTTTTGCTGACTGACTCTACCGTCTGAATCGGGTTTGACTTCTCTGAGTCATCTGTCAGACTTTTTGAGTAGCTAGCGCAATATTCATCCGACTCTAATCTAGATGCATGCCAAGTGACAAAAAAAATAGATAAACTCTAGTGCTGGTTCCCTCCGAAGTTTCCCTCAGGGATAACTGGAGCCTGCGGCCGAGTTCTATCGGGTAAAGCCAATGATTAGAGGCATCGGGGGCGCAACGCCTTTGACTATTCTTAAACTTTAAATAGGTAGGACGGCGCGGCTGCTCCATTGAGCCAAGCCACGGAATCGAGAGCTCCAAGTTGGCCATTTTTGGTAAGCAGAACTGGCGATGCAGGATGAACCGGAAACCGGGTTACGGTGCCCAACTGCGCGCTAACCTAGAAACCACAAAGGGTGCCAAACGGGGCAGCTGTGACGTTATAATTAAGGGACCATGGGTATACATACATACACAATACCGATTGCGCCGCGAGTAAGACCAACTGGCCTCACTCAGACACTCACTAACAATTAGTACAATTATGCTTTCATTGTGCAAAAGCCTAAATTCCTCTTTTCAAGTCATTAATCAAGCCACAATAATAGCGCTACGTCAACCAATTTTGGTACAGCAAAATCATTTTCGATACAAAATCAAATTTTCTAAAGAGGGTCCCGATCATGGTACTCACGACTTTAACAAAAGCTTTCAACAAAAAATTGCAGCTGTTCATCCGCATTCATCCAACCGTTACCCTTACACACATACAAAACCAATTGCACGGCAAGTGGGCTAGGTTTGTTAGGGGTAGGCTCAGTGGGTATAGATATGCTAGGGGTAAGTCTAGGTCTATGCCATGCATTTAAAAAAAAAAAAAAAAAAGTTAGACAAAACCAATTGCACAGTCAGTGGGCTGGCCTTCGACCACGAACAAATATTATCGAACACTTAACCTGGTGCAATGGTTTTCAATCGCCAAGGCCCCAGGGTGCAACGACCGGCCGTAATCCATAGCCAAAGTCCAGCCGGGCCCTCACTCACTGACAATTGGTGCTATTGACCCACAACAGAAGCCTAATATGGTGTTCTTCCAAGTCTACATTCACCGATGTGGGACTATATTTGTATAGGTGACTGTTTGTTATTTTAACTCGTTTCTAGAGACAGTAATCAAACAAGATTAGGGAGGGAGAAGATGAGCAGTTCAAGATGAAACACTACTTGAACTCACATATAAAACTACTGATAATAATCTTGATAAAAAGATAGAGATTTTAGAAGATCGGACTCAGTAATAGCCAATAATCTGAAATTATACATATGCTGCTTTCCTTGGTTTCATTTTCCTGTTTTCTTTGGATTTGCTCGACTTACGTTTCTTCGAGGACAACTGTTTCGCCTCTGCAGAAGCATCAGTTTGTTCTGAATTAAGGACTTCTCCCAAGATCTCCTTCACTTGATTTTCATCGGATTGTTGACGATCATTGTTTTCTGGTGGTTCAATAACCGACATCCCTTGAAGAGTGTATCCCAACAAAAGTGTGTTCCTTTCAAGCCTGTCTGCCCTACTGAAATGACGATGTGTATACGGTATAAGCCCTTCAAGGATTTCGGTGATGCCGTTTATCTCAATAATCTCTTTAGGGGAAAGAGTACTAAAAACTCGAGAAAGCACAAACTGCGCAACACTACAAAGCTTAGGCTTTGAGTTCCATTCTTGAACATACTCAAAAAGTTGATAGACTTCGTCTGTGAGCTTTATCTACCTGATCCTCGGCGTGCTTCTTCCTGACGAGTTCTGAAAACAACTCGAAAAGCTTTTGGGGTTTGCGGAGTTCAAACCCAGTCTTGATTGCTTTGATATAATTAGCATCTGACAAAGCATTTTCCAGCTCTTGGCCTTTTAAAACACCTTCTTCTTCGTTTCGGAACGCTTCCTCCGTATCATCAACAGTAGAGTCATGCCAGAGATTCACAACAGCATCACCACCACCAGTAGCAAGCATCTCAGTCTTCTTCCCAACAGCTAACGCCCATACCTTCTCTTCATGTTTGTCATAAGTAGCAATGCATTCATTTGTTTCGACTGTCCATAGCTTTACCAGTCCGTCAGCCCCACTCGAAACAAACTGCTTTCCACGAGTAAGATACGATACTCGTAGGACACTTGATGTATGCCCTTCAAATGTTTTTAAGCATGCACCGTCAGATAATGCCCATATCTTTATTGTCTTATCACCAGATGCTGTGATTACGCAGTGATCAACTGGTGAAAATTCTTTACACCAGATCCCCCTCTTGTGCCCTTTAAGCACTACCATTGATACTAGATCAGGAAGTCTCCAGACACAAGCAGTGCGATCCTGTGAGCCGCTACAAACGAGACTGTCATTCGGTGCAACAGCCAAAGAGTTTCTATCCTTGTCATGGGCAGCCACAACAGCTTTAGCTCTAAGATTCATGATCTCGCTACCATTGTCCTGCAGACCATCCAAGCTCCATACCTTTAATGTACGATCACTACTGCCGCTGACAACGAAGCCCTTCTGTTTCTTTGAGAATGCAACAGCTCCAACGGCTCCCATATGACCAGTACCAATGCCAACACAGGATTTGTTCTCCCATAGTCTGACACTGTTGTCCTTGCTTCCTGTTTCCACAAGAGTCTCTCCAGAACTAGAAATGCAAGTGTCTAGGCTGAGTACAATGTCAGAATGCCCGGTCAAGACATAGGAACATGACATGCTTGCAAGGTCATACACTCCCACCTGTTCGGTATTAGTTGCTACAGCGAGAAATTTCTCATCATCACCTAAAAACTTCATATCAACAACCTCTTCATTGTAACCCACAAGTCTTCTGCTTAGCTTCAGGCAGAAAGTCTCCTCGTCAGATTTCGGCAAGGAATAAAACAGAAACTGCTGGTCATCAGTAAGACATAGTAACCCTTGATCTGAAGGTAATAAAACAGCTCGCATAAAGCCCCTCTTCAATTCATCCTTAACCGAGCTTATAGCAACATCAGAGGATCCTTGCTCAAAGAGGCAGATAGCTCCATCTGAGTTCCATATCCTCACAACACCACGTTCGCCTACAGTGAGAAAAATAACTGGTGGTGATGAACTTTTCTTCTTCTTTGCACTTCTCGTTTCAGTTAAGCCGAGTGAAGAATAAAAGAGCGTTCCCGGATGGATACACTACACCAAATTTAGCGTTTTGAAACAGAGTCAACCTGTTTCAAATCGGGGTTGAAACAGCTGACCGCTGTTGCAAACAAGGGCAATGCAAAAATTTGAAACAGCTCACTCCCTGTTGCAAATTTTGGGTTGAAACAGGGGTCAACTCGTTTCGCAACACAGTCAAGCTGTTTCAAATTTTTTTTTTGAAACATGCAGACTTTGTTGCTATTCTTGGTCACAGGATAAAAAAAAAAAGTTGACTAGACCTTGACCTGACTTGGTCAAGGTCTTGACCCGGTCAAAATAGTCTTGCCCTGATCAACACTATTCTTGGCCTGAGTATTTCAGCCAGAATCCGGTCAGTTCCGACCAATTCTCGGCTCATTCCCGGCCAATTTCCAGGTCAAAATTAAAGTTTCCCTGTACTTTTTTTTATAGGGGAATCACCCAGAAATCAGGGTTCATAAATCATTATACTAATGAAAAAGAATTTGAACATAGATATAACAGTGAAAAAGAACTTGAACATAGATATAACAGTGAAAAAGAACTTCATAAATTTGTTTTAACTACTATGTTTGTCCATAAACAGAGCCAAGTGCTATGTTTTAACATCAAAAGAAAGAAGATAAAAGGGAAAGACATACTGCAAGCAACTCATGTATTTATGAAGTTTTCTGCTCAAGTCCACTAAAGAATCCTAAGTACAAGTTTAAACCATCACCTGATTACTGCTTCAGTCCACTAAAGAATTTGCAGGGCTTCAAAATTATGGATCCATATTCTTCTCTCATTTCTTCTCAGTGGTTCCATTACTACATTACATTCTTCAACAGTGTGTTAATCCAACTTACATCAATAGGCGCATAAAATGGTAGACCCGTGTCAACGTCAACAGTCTGCACTCAGCGAGCTTCTATTGCAACGACATACAAATGCCTAAACGCCTGTACAAAATGCAATTTACAGCAAGTTAGATATAGATACTATAAATGATATGACTGGCTATCTCACTGTTTAAAAAGACTAGCACTCTAAGAATATGGCTAAAGGCTCAAACGATAAAGAAAAACACATCAATGCGCGAAGCAACCATACAAAGCTAACTAATTTGCCTCTCTAGTGTATATCCTTGGTGGCTCGAATCTAGCTGAGCTACCTTCTTATTACAACCATTAAAGCAATCTCAATTTCCAATTAATTAAATTCATGTTAGCTCAAAACATGGCTAAAAGCTTTAGCTAGAACACTGTACACAAAAATTAATAGCCAGATCAACTATTTCATTAACATTCAGACCTATCAAGCCACACTAGATATATATCCATTACCCCATTATTCACTGGCAGGTTACACCATACACCATTACAGTCCAGCAATATATAGAATAAATCACTAACCTCAACACATCTCAAAATACAAAGTCCAATCCAGATCCATGCACCAAATCATACCAAGTAACAATGTCTGGTGAGAAGGATGGAAATCCATGGTTGTGACATCTGATCCTTGATGTAGGTTACTGGCCACCGTGCTTGGGAGATCATCTGGAGACCATGAAGCTTGTGCAAGTGGTGCTGGATATGTGACCTGCACAAGAAAGACAGGAAATAAGGTACAAGACAGGACAAAATCAGAACCATAGTACACATTAGTCAAGCTGGGTCCAAAACTGGAACCTATTTTATGCAAGCAATTCAAAACTTCCACTGAAATGAAGAATATCATACTCCATGAGCGAGAGGTGTGTATAGAGCAGGTTTTCCAACAGTAGCCATGGGAAGAGTAACTGGAGTAGGTGCTCGTGCTCCATTAGGGGGCGTGCAAGAATGGTATGAGAATAAGGTCTTAATGTATGGATTCTGCCTTGGATTCTTACATAGCTGGTCCTGCCAGTTCAAACTGCCAATACAATCCACAAATTACAACCCAAATTCAATATATTCCAAACAAGATATACTAATTCTGGTCGACTTATGAAACAAAAACAAAACAAGAATCAAAACATAACCAATATGCATCTAGAACCTTACCTCTGATTCATTGAATGTTGAAAATGCTTTCAAATCCTTGACTAATATCCCAACAGCCTTCGATCTGTCTTGGCTGAAGAATAGTAACCAAACAAACAAATTGTAAACAAAAAGAACACCCTTGACTAATATCTCAATTCCGGACATTCATTCTCGAAACTAAAATAACAGTCTAAGTCTTATACTAACATTAGTGGTGCCATCAGTTGAAATTCTGAACTTATTTCATCCTTGTTTTGTGCTACTACTACTAACGTTATCTACAGGCAATGCTGAGATGGACAAGCTAATATGGACAACAACTCCAACTGGAGTATCTCGCAAAAGTCCTTTCAGAAACTACTCATGGACGAGTGTTGAGTAGAGATAATTACTATCACACAGTACAACTCTTTACACCACTCCAAATCATACCCATAATGCCCGGAAATCAATAATGATGTGACCCCTAAACGTATAATGTTCATTTCTCTTTCTCAAAACTGAATTCACAGTATAAGTCTTACTCTAAACATTATCATACCCATTAATGTACGAAAATCAATAGTGTTGTAACCACTGACTAACCCGTAACATTCATTTTTCTTTCTCAATTTCGGACATTCGTTCTCGAAACTAAATGACAGTATATAAGTCTTTACACTAATATCATCATACACATAAGAGCCTATTATACACATAAACTGAAATCCCAATTCCACTTACATTTTGTAAGGATCGGCTAACCATTCTAAACAAAAAGAACACCCTCCTTAGATAAACAAAATTGATTTTTCTTGATTCAAAAACACCCAAATAATGATTTCAAAAATCAATAAAACACCCAAATTAGAATCTCTAACATTCCCCAAAATCGCTAATAAATCTCTACAAAAATCCCCAAATCTTCACCCACGAAAAACCCTAGTTTATCTGAGAACCAAAAGAGAAGATCGAAGAAGAGATTAAACATTCTAGGGCTTTAAAACATCAAAGAAACAACATCTAAGAAGAAGAGAAGAGAAGAAATTACCCACAGCTTGCCGTGAAAACCCACATCGATAATTTTTAAAACCCTCAGATCTGAGTAATAAAGAAACAAGAGCTACATGACTTCAATCCATAGGAG